>JAWDEX010180493.1:0-14179 GCA_035221805.1 Trichilia hirta | reverse complement strand
ATAATGCGATTGCTTGCCACAAGCAATTGCTTACCTTCATCTGCAATGTCCTACAAGTTTGCTTGCATTCCCCTCATTTTGAATGCATTTTTGCCAGAAACATCTCTGCCCATGGTTCCTTGCTTCAGCCATGCTCAGATCATATGGCCCCGAGAAACAGCAAAACAATTTTCAAACAAGAAAACAGATTTCAGCATATTAAAAGTCTTACAACCAGGTAAAACATGGATTATGCTGACGATGTACTTTCTCATCTGAAAAGTCAGTTAACTGCATTATTTTGATTTTCTTCCTGCCTTTTATAGGCAAACTAGTTTAGTATGGTTTTGGCTGAAACTTCTGACATTTCATACGATTAGTGTCAATACATGCACCAAATTCGTGCCCCTATAGTATTTTATCATCTCTCCCATTTCGTTCTTGAAAATATTGCACCTCAAAGCAAACAATTCTTTGGACTCAAAGGTAATCATATCAAATCAGCCAAAACTTTACTATCCAAAAGGATGGTAATGCAATGAGTTACGTTATTTGTTCTTCTGGCATATCTTTTACTGGAGGTATCATTCCTGCAAAAGTTCAAACTTTGACATCAGCGAACGAGTAGTTTCAGACTCAATGAAGATATAGGCCGCTTCCAACAAA
The DNA here is from genome assembly GCA_035221805.1 of Trichilia hirta. Lineage (NCBI taxonomy): Eukaryota > Viridiplantae > Streptophyta > Magnoliopsida > Sapindales > Meliaceae > Trichilia > Trichilia hirta. The sequence continues at coordinate 13,534 of JAWDEX010180493.1, read as the reverse complement.
ATGTCTGAAGAGGAAACTGTCATCTGTGGGTCAATAATGTAAACTTGAAAAAATTTTTAGCAGACATTTACCTGAAATTTTCACAGCTTTTAGTCACACATTATATGAAGCAGGCACATAACTCTTTGATGCAGTAACCCAAAACTGGAAATGATTTGGTGAAAGTCAAGCTGAAAATGTAGGTTATTGAAAATTCAAATCCGAACCAATTGCAAGTAAATTAGCTGAGGTAACTTTCAGGTGTATCTCTAACATATCATCTCATCTGCTAATAAAAATTCTATCAAATATACACTTTAAAATGGTTTTCATATGTTCTTTAATTTATATAATTTAAATTATGCATATCATTTAATTTTTAGTATTTTATTTTAAATATACACTTTGTCTCTATTTATATTTTAATTTGTACTGAAACTTTGTCTCGTATGTACTTTAATTTATATATTTTAAATTACGTTATTTAATTCTTATTATTTTATTTTAAATAGGATATTTTATCCTTATCCGTATTTTAATTTACTTAAGAGATTTTGTCCGTAAATGTTCTTTAATTTATGCAATTTAAATTACATATATTATTTAATTATTGTTATTTTAATTTACGTAAAAAATTTTATCCCATATTTATTTTAATTTACACAATTTAATTTATGTACACTACTAAATTTTGTATTTTTATTTTAAGTGTGTTCTTATTTATATTTTAATTATGCAAATTTAATAGGATATTTTAATGTTGTGTCTATTTAATTATTACATTTGTAATTTTATTTTTTTATAATAAAAAATATATATCATTTTTTTGTATTTGTCAAAATAAAAAAAAATTAGCTAAGATAATGAATATTTTTAATATTCTTTTTTTTTTAGTTCAATATTTTTCAGAAAATAAAGATGATAGAATATTTTAATATTTTTCCTTCTTATAGTAAAATAGTAAATAAAAATAAGAAGAAAGAAAATTAAAAAAATAAAGATAAAAAAATTAATTAAGATGACAAAATATTTTTAATATTTTTTTTTCTTTTAGTTAAAATTTTCAATTAATAAAAAATTAAAATAGAGGAATATTTTTAATATTTTTTTTTTAGTATAAAATATTAAAAAAAGTAAATTTAAAAAATTAAAATTTAAAATCATCATATTTATAATAACTATTTTCATAAAAATTATAGAGTAGTACTTTATATTTTTTTTATATTTAATTAACTCTTAACTTAAAATTTAATTTTTTTAAAGTGATTTATGTCATCGTTATTTAAATAAATAGTAATTCTATTTTTTTAATCTAAGTTTTAAACTGACGTCAACGAGGATATGGGCCTATCTTTTTCTTTTCTAATTCCTTTTAGCATTTAAAAAAAGAATTAAAAACAGTGAGACAAGCCCTCTTGTGTACATATACAGACAAGCCCTCGTCTGAACATATACCTCGATCTTCTCTCCCATTCCCGAGCAAACAATAAGAAGAAGAGGAAGGAGAAGAAGTAGTTATAACCCAACCTGGACCACACTTCTATTAAGCACGGCTCGACGTCCGTACACAAAGCCCAAGCCCAATTACTGTATTTAAATATCACGGTCGTGCCATGCTGAGCTTGACCCAATTGAAAAGCCTAAACTTATCAAAGCCCAGCCTTTTGGACGATGCAAGTTGTCAAAGCAGCGACAATTAAAAATAAGGGCAGGTTCATGCCATAATCACATAATTGGTTTTGCTCTTCCGGTGGGAGAATAGAAATTAAAATGTATAGTATAGTGTTCACTTTTACAACTTTGCTTTCAAAATTAAGGAGAAATTGACTATACTAAATATATATAGCCGAAGTCTATTTGTTTCCGATAAACAATCATCTATTTATATTTACTCCTGGAGAAGGACTTGAAATTATTGTGCCTATAACATGCGAGTGACATACATCTGTACGACATGGTTTTCCTCTTACAAAAACTTTTAGATGCTTCGGGATGTCTCTGTTTTTAGATGTGAAATAATGTACACAATGACACAAGGAATTAAAACAATAAATTGCTTTTTTGAAAAATATAAAAAAAAAATATCCTTATCTTGTAATGATCAATCGGGCACGTACAGAAATAAAGAGGAGAAGATCAATTAACATTACCGCTATACTACATAAGAAGAAACTTGGCTTGATTAAGAAAACTCTTGCGATTCCCCTGAGCTATTTACAGAATCCTCCTAAAACAAATAAGCATGTAGAAATTCAATTTCTCAATCATACAATCCTTCATGCTCCCATACGTCCACGAGAAAATCAACCATTTCCTGTCAGTTAAAATTTCGATTAGCTAGTAAGCATGCCTCTAGCTTTACATGCAATTTAAAAAAAAACAAAAACAAAAAACCACTGGCCATTATGGCCAAGTGGTTACTCTTTCCTTTCCCAGCGAGCAATCTTGGGTTCAACCCACGATGGGAAGTATATTGGGAGAGGGAGTTTTCCCTAAAGTTCTATCTATTGGAAGAAAAATAAATGAGTGACATAAAAAATTGTGAAAACACTGCCTTGCACAGGAACTTACAGAGAGAGGAATGGGCCCGGGAAATGGATTTTTCGTCCCAAGTAAACTTTCATAAGTTCCAGGCCAACTGCAAAGAGAAAAAATGTAAAAAATGTGAAGCAGGGAGAAACGAAGCACAAGAGGAAAGATAGACACTGATCACAACAACATTTTCTTTATTGTGCCACATATTTATTCCCTATATTTTACTCGAGACAATTTATCCTCAACTCATTCATTTCAAAAGTACACAGTTGACATGGGTTACAGAATATGCATGTCAGAGACTCACTAAATGAAAAAATTAATTAGTGAACCAAAAATCCATGCTTCTTTAAAAACCAGTAAATAAGTATCCACTGATTTCAATGGATAAAAGCATAAGCTGTCAACACTAGCGTATAAACAGATGACAGCTTGAGAATTAAACACTGAATGAATGGGAAAAAGAGGAAGTTAAAACACCTTGATTTGGCCCAACTTTCTTTAGTTTGATTCTTTGTCTTACTATTTTCAATCCACTGAAGTCTGCCCTGGTTCCAAAGAAGAAGACCTGCAATTAAAAATATATTGGCAAAATCAGACGATCTTACTGAATAGGAAATATCATGATCAAGAACACTGTTAATAACATTATTGTGATTAAAACACCTGGTAGCAGTGCAGTCAATTAGAGCACTAGCTGATGAAAACACAATGATAAAAGAATGATACAACAGAGGCAATATAACACACATGACACATCATATTTTCCTAGCAATTGATCAGAAAAATGAAGATAAAATAAGACTGGAACTTGCCATGATTTACAAAATCAGAATGGGTGCTGGTGCCACTTGTTCCAAGTAAGGGATAGATGGTCTGGTTTGATGTGCTGATAGATGAAATACTTCTTTGAGATTGAACTGCACAATTTTCCAGATCACATGTGCTTGTGCTCCAAAAATCATCTGATATGCTAGGTCTTTTCACTGTCTGCCCCTGGATTCTCAATCCCTTTGATGGCTCATCCACAGCAATAATAGGTGAGGACTTAGTGCAGCACCCAAAACAACCACTGCTCTGTCACAAACCACGTTAAACCACATAGCCAACACATACCAGCAGCATTAATTGTTATAGAATTGGGGCAAGACTGAATATTGCTGGTAATCTGATAAGCTATGCAATTTTAGTCAACATGTCCCCCTTTTACATCTCTTTGCAATCAAATGTAAACAGCAATATGTTACTTGAACTCAATTGCTGTCTCTAATACAACATCAGAAGTATCACCAAAGAATCGCTAAACTAATGAGAAAACATTTTGTCAAGCACAATGCAGGAATAGTTTCACAACCATACTTGATAGAAGAAAGAATATATAATTTAAGATGCAAAAGGTAAGTACAAGCTATTAGTTCAGACGGTTGGGGCAGAAATGATATTGTAAATTTATTCACTGGTCAATTAAAGTTTCAAGTATGGAAGTAAATTGCCAAGAAATTGCTTAAGACTGACAGTTTACCAGTATTAAGATTATTCAAACAATGGGAGGAAAACATCAGCAACTCTGAATGAAGGCCAAAGCTTGTTTGATACATTTAACTGCTGTTGTTTTCTATTGTTGTGAAGGAAGGGAGAAATAACTTTGATTTGAACCATAAATCCTCTAGTCTTTCCACATTTTCAGAAATGATATTTCATATTGAACTAGTTAATGAAATTTGGTTCTGCATATCATTATATCTATTGAGGGTTTCATGGAAAGAAAAGGAACATATTAATGACAACTGAATGACATCTTTTACCATTGGTTCGCTTATTCTAAATGGTAGACCAAGACCATATTGTTCTCCTTCAATGACTTCATCATGGGATTAAAATTTGAAGTGCTGGGATGATTTTAGGTAAGTTCATCCAAGCATGATAGGCGGATATTACAGTTAAAACGCTGAGCCCATACTAGACTGCTACATGCTCTACTAACATGGATACATAATTGTTTTCTCAAGGAAGCACAACAGAAAACAGTTTGATAAGGCTTCAGTAGTATCAAGACCCCGGAAATTCTCCAATTTACTTGAAGAGCTTATGCATGAATTATATGCCTAAGAATAAGCAAATCGTCCCAACTAACAGCAAATTTACCATTCAACTTCTTGCTAATAGAGTTCAAAAGTGGAATGTATTAAGAGGAAACGACATATGGAATCCCTTCAGTTGCTATCGGGAGCAGCAACTTCCAGAATTTATTGTGTCAAAGACTTTCCGGCAAGTCAAGAATGGGAAAATTAAGTAGCAGTAGCACACCAGCAACTTAAATTTAGTGGACCTAAAGTAGAGAATAACTTTGTACTTTAGGCCAAAGAAGTAAATCCTCAGATCCTCTTGGCTTGTTTAATATAACTTCTTTCAATCACACACTTTTCTATCACTATCTTCTTTCCATCAGAGCATAAAGAAAAGGAAACAAAGAAAAAATAAGTCCTAACAAACTCATCTTCTAATGATGTGTCGACCACGAACTGTCAACTGGAGATTGTTATTTTCTTCTGAAATTCTGACAGAAATTTTCAATAAACAGAAAAGTAGTATAAACACCTCATCATTTTCATTGTTTCCAACAAAAAGACAAAGACTCCACTTCACAATGATTTCATCAAACTTACTTACAATTCTTCATTAAATGTCTCCAATTCAATCTTCCTTCCATAACTGGTAAAAGCATATTAATATCCTCCATATGAAAGCAGAATAAGTCAAACTAGTATATAAACCACTACAACCAAGTCAATGCGACAGTTCAATAAACACACTTGACAACATAAAACTCAATAAATAGTTACTCGTATTGAATTGTATTGCTCTTGAACGGAAATCAAAATATGAAAACAGCATTTATTCCGTTTCAATCAAAAACGAGAAGTAATTGCTGATAAATTATTGAAAACTTAGATTTAAAATCGATTTCTTACCCCATACAGGCGAGAAAGTGATCGATCCAAGCAGTGATCGAATTGTGAAGAATAACCATGTATTCTCCTCAAATAATCTTACTATCACTATCAACAAAACATGTACTGAGCGTATAAACCAAGAACAAATCTCAAAGTGAAGGGAATGAATTCCGTTGGAGATGACTATGGTTGGTTTTATCTGAAAAGGAGCTTTTTCAATATATATATATATATATCTTATTGCTATTGCTGTTGGCGTTTCGCCCCCCCCCTTCTACGGTTAAATCCCAGTGAAGCTGTTTAATCATTTAATTGGTAACTGTAACTTTGCCGTAATTTAATATAATATTAATCCTCAATTCACAACCTCAAAATGAAACTGAACCACAAAACTCCACTGTGGGATATTTGGGATTGAATTGCTGAAGCTGAGCGAACCTTCAAAGTTCAAATCGAAGTATATTAAATATTAATTAAAAATGGACATATTTAAAGTTTATGTTATTATAAAATAACTTTTATGATTTTATTTTTAAAATTAAATGAAAACCTGACTTAAATCAAAGCAAAATTTTAATTATTTTTTTATTCTGTTGAGATACAAAATAACTTCAAAATTAGAATGATAAACATTACCTACAGCTTGCTAAAACAAAAAAGAGTAGTAAATTAACGTGCGTGTTTTGGTAATAACATTCAAGAGTCAACGAATTAAAATGGTAAAATTAGAACATCCAGAAAAAGATGGTCGATTTTGACCTTTTCACATTCATGACCATGCCGAGATAATAAAAATCGACTGGTAGATTAGATTTGCTCTTTTTCAAAGCGAGAGGTAATTTGGCCTTTTAACATTAATAACATTCAGTAGTCGATAAAACGAGAACTTCAAATTAATTACCATAAATTCTCAATTGATTAATAAATTTTTTACTAACTCTTAAAATTACTCTAAAATACTTATTTTGTACAAATGGTCTAATTATTTAGTTTTGAATTTTATTATCCTAATTAAAAGGAAAAAAAAAAATTACAATACTCGTCTCTAGACATAATAAATTTCATTTAAATTTATAATTATACAAAATAAACTTCATTTTAAATTGTACTATGAAACAAAAGCATACTAACTTGTAGTAAAATCAACATATTTTTATATTAATATTTAATAATTAATTTTATAAAAATTACGATTCAAAAATTGTTAAGTCATTATACTAAATAAAGCCTTAAATTGGGCTCTCTACCTTTAGCTTGAGACGTCTGTTAATGAGAACATTGCGAAATTGACGAGGTTTTATCGCCCCCTGCAGTCAAAGAAGCTGCCCACTGCCCAGTTCAAAGGTTTTATCAATCTCACATTTTCTAAGTGTAGTGACAAAGATACCAAGATGACAGATGGATGTTATTAGCAGGGTTATAACATGATCTTAAAAGTGAGATGCAAGCTTAATGGTTAAACACACGAAAATTAACCAAGCAAAGTAAAATAACATCAAAGGGTTGCATGAATCCACAGCTATTGGTTATGAACTACAAAACTATTTCACTTTAAGATCATCCGAGCTAATTTCCTTGTTCGAACAAGAGAGATGCAAGACTGGACCTCCATCCAAAGATTACTGACGATGGCTCAAGTTTTTTGGGTAACTGAGTAGCCAGCCCTGTCCGGAAGCTATGATTGGGTGCAATCTCTTGCTTGACGTTTGCCTCAACGGACCTGATATTTATACCAACAAGCAAATCACGCAAAATTAAAAGATATGACATCTGATAAATAAATCACTGTCACATTTAATCAAGAGGTTCAAATTATGGCTTCCAAGAAAGGTTCTGTATGAATATATGGACTCTGCAGACTAGTGCAGTTTCTCATATTATCAATCCAACTAATAGTAGAGACACACACGTACATTTCTAAATCATAAAAACTCTAAGCTAAGAATATTTCAGAACGGTACTGGAATAGCAACTGTTGAAGGCAACAGAGGAAATCTTTATTGGAATTCTATGAAAACTCTTGGACGAGCTGACAAACAATATTCACACTTTCAAAATGGCTGATTCACCGTATAGTACAAAACCCATATACATGGAAAAAGGCAATGGACTCCGTGATGGATAGATAGACTAGCATTCTGAGATCAGTGATTAGCAAAAATACTCAAAGCCATTCAACTAGAAAATGCTTGCATGTATTAATATACATACAGATACAATATTTATAACCCTGAACTAAAGTCAGAATTCAGAGAGATAAGAGTATAAGACAGCATACAGGGAAGAGATCAATCTTTCATTTGCTAATGTTGATATGCCCTGTCGTTGCTTGTGTTTAGGATTAGCAGTGCAAATTACATATACTCGTCCACGCCGTTTAATGGTCTTACAGAACTCACACATCTTCTTCACTGATGATCGCACTTTCATGGCTACAGAAAATTAAAGTTAAGAAGCAATGAATCCAAACATTTAAGAGCTCATAATGGTTTAAATCAGGGCTAACATAGATCATTATTCCCAAATTTATTATTGAAATTGATTTCTTAATTCCAAATGAGGATCAATTTCAATTGAAACATTGAATTTGGTGTTACTACATTTCCTAACATAAACATTGTAAAAAGAATTCTAGCATCTAAAAAACTCCTAGGCAACCTAGCTCGTAAAGTCTCTTCTAGTAGTATAAGAGACCGACCTTAAGATCTACCATATACCAATTGTACAAGAGGGTTAGGGTAGAGAAATAATATCACATATTTGAAAAAAAATAATTGCCTGAAACCATATCCAAACACCATTGTAGTTTTTTAGTAGTTAAATTGCCATCAAAATCAAGTCAGTTTCAAAATTTTCTTTCCTCTTTCTTTAGCATCAAACTCCATGAAAGCCTGCACAAAAGTCTTTAAACAATTTTCTAGAAGCTAAAATCATAAAATAAGTTTTCAAATATATCTATAAAATCATCATATGTTAAAATGCTAGATTTTAGCCCATGCAAAGATTAATAAATCCGATTTCCGTCTGTTTCAAAACAACGGATTGAATATCTTCAAACAACACCCAACTTTCTAATTAGTTTAAAACAGTTGATCACATATTGTCATACATCACTGAACAATGATTAAAATACCAAGGATTTGTAATAAAAGAATTGTGCCCTCAGGTAGCAGTTCTTTCACAACAGCTGCAAAATCTTATAAAAATCCCTGTACTTATTAATAGATATGGAATAAACTTGCATAGACAGCAACAACGTATCACGAAAATACTACTTTTTCTTTAGATATTAAAACGTTGAAAAACAAAAATCCCAATTTGATAAATGTGATCGGATAAATAAACAAAATAGTTATGTATATTGCTCTACAAATTGTTTTGCTCAAAATTACAGAGAAAACCAAAAAGAAGTATTATTTTCCCTTTTATCCTATCAATTATACATATGAAGATTCACACTAAAAAAACTGTTTACAGTGACATTAGTGATCGTATTACGATCCATATTAATCTTCAATTTCAATTGAAGGCAATTGTCCGAAATGCGTTAAGAACTGTAAATATGCAGAGAAATCTAACGAAAGAGCGTCGAATTTCGATCTTTTTCTTATCAAATAGAAATTCAATGTAAAATATTGATAACGTGTAGTGATATAACACTAGATAAAAGATTGGTGCGATCGGAGAATAGATATGGTACCTGGTTAGCAAGAGCAAGACTTATGGAAGACGCAGAAATCGCCATACACTCCGATGCTCTCCTTTTGTTCCTACTAAAAGGATTGGTAGTTCAGGATTGCATTTTGGATGGATTTGGACCATCAGTTGGCACTCTACAGGCCCAATCCTGTCAAGAAGTATCAACTTTCATTATTTGTTTTCCAACGGATGATTATAAATGAACCCAAATTAGTTGTGTGAATTTAGCCTACCCATCCTGGTTGTATTCTTGATTTCCTAGAACCCAAAACTCCTAACCATTCAAAATTTTAAGCTGCATTGAAAAATAAGATTAATGGAGTATAAAAAAAATATATCAAATTAATGTTTTAATCATTTGAATTAAGGAATGTAATTATAAAAAAAATTCAATAAATGGAGTGTTATTACACAAAAAACAATGGGAAACTATCACGCCCCATGCGAAAGGGTGATGTGAGAAAAAAAAAAAAATTAATTTTCATATTTCTCAAAATCACTTCTTTTCCTATTTCTCAGAAATTGTTATAGAATGATTGATTCTCATTAAAATTAATTTTGAAAAAATTTTACCAAACACAGAAGATAGATTTTAGTTGCTCAAAATCTTGTTTAACCATTCGAACATAAATCCAAAACGGATCATGTTGGGTATACATTTTGGAGATTTTAATTAAGCCCAATAAAAAATGAACCTTTGAGAAGATTTTAACACAAGTAAGACATTGTTAGCCAGAAATTCAGTCAATAATTACTATTTAGTCTTTACATATGGGAAGGAGCTCACAACTAGAATAATACTATCAAGATTCCTCTTGCCTTGATTTTAGTTTAATTTTTAATTATCACATGAATTCTCACGAGGGTCAAGAATTTTATTGATGTTGGGCACGTGGGGATCATATATTCACCATATCGCCGGGTTTAGTTATACATGGCATTATAACATGATATTGTCCTACTATTTTATTTAATTAAATTGTTAGTAGACAAAATTAAAATTATTAATTTCTAATCTTATGTGTTTAAAATTAAAATAAAAATTAATATAAATATCTAAGGGAATTAATTAAATAAAAATAAAATCGTAAGGACCTACGTACATGATTTTATAAAGTTTGATTTTAATTATAAGGACTAAAATACCGAGATCCCAAAATATGTGGAAGCAATTGAAAATCGATATTTTCAAATATGCAAATTGGGTGCTGCATCTTTTTATTGCTGTATATAACCAAGTGGAAAGAAGCAACCGATGATTTCTTTCATATTTGCCAATTTGGAAAGGAAAATTAATGATTTTTGCTTCATTTCCACATATGACCGATTGGAAGAGGGAATATTTATTGATTCTTATTTAGTTTCCCTGCAAGGCTAATTGAAAATGGAAAACTAAGGACTCTTGTAAAGCAATGTTCAAAGATTACAAAGAAGTCAAGGATTCCCTATTTATATTTGCTATTTGGAAAAAGGAAGTTCAATTTTTTCTTTTAGGTTTGAAAATAATCGTAGGATTGCTTTACCTTTCAAACAAAGAAAGAATTTTGCTGCAACAATATAAAGGAGAGGAATTTATTCATTCACACATATACATAGACGGCTGGAAAAACGGAGGGAAAATCTGTAAAAGTAAAGAAGCTGACAACGAGAGACAAAAGGGAGATCGAGAAAGAAACCATTTTTCTTTGAAGTTCTAAAATCGTCGAGGAAGTAACATCTTTGCACTATTATATTTCGGTGGCATGAATTAATTCTTGATGCTGATATTATTTTCATCATTCAGGTAGCACATGTAAGTATGACATAATTGAATTTATTTCCTACTTTTATTTCTCAATGAAAAGCTTGTTGAATCATTGATGGTATTTATGTTGTGATTTTGTTTGATGCTAGTAAGATAGTATGTTGTTGTTTCTTTTCTTTTCTTTTAGCACATTTTTTTTTTTTTTAAATCTCAGTGTTTTATTTGAATAAAAGGCCAAGTTGAGAGGAGTGCTCTCTTTTGAGTGACGAGATTTATAGGATTTGAATTAAATTAAATCTGAAAAAAGTTGTAAAAAACAAGTATTCCCAAAAGGTTTTGGTTGATCGATACCTCTAAATTTAGCATTTTCTTATCTCATCGCTTGTCTTTATATTTTTTGATTCAGGAAGAAGAGTAATTAATTAAAAAAATAATCAAGACAGCAAAATGTCTATTATGTTAGATGTTCTCTCTTCTCTTAATTAAATAGTTATATTTAAAAATAATTTTATCATTATGTGTATTTTATATGCTATATTATTAAGTCTACTCTTATTTTATCATTGTTAATACCTAAACTTTTTGGGAAAAAAAAACTTATGACAGACACTACACTGACTTTGTTTTATGGCAGTTTATGGGAGCATTTTAGTCTTGTCTAGGATCAGGTGTTCTATTGTAGTAGAGTGTCTTGGTACTTGAAAACAAATAGAAGAGATCTAGGAGTGAAGCTAGTTTTTCGATTATTAAACTTCGATACTTAAGTCAAGCATAAAATTCAGAGAATAAAATAAAGGAATGCAATTAAGTGTGTGTAAGAATGTGTGTATTTCAATTATAATTACCAACAGGAGTGGGCGAGTTAGAAATGATGTATATAAAGTAACCTTGATATGTGTAATGATCAAAAAATAAAAGTCTAATTTGAAAGCGGGTGGCATGTCTTTTCATAATTATAGCCTGATAATATAGAATGATGCAATGATTGTCTATTATATAACTTGTATAGTGCACAATGCCTTAATATGACGGGACAATTTGCAATCCTTAAAATATGAGGGTTATTTAACTCATCAACTTTCCTATTTTGGTCTGACTACGATTGAGGGCTGATGCGAGACTTGTAGGATTGGGCTAGTAGAAGGGGAGTAGTTGGGTCATTTGCCTTCAATAGTCCTGAATTTGGTATTAGGATAATGTGTTGTCACTGATGGGAAAAGAAATGTTAGGGATTTTCATTCATCTCTTTATTTACTAAGGTTGAAAGAAAGCCCCATGAAAATTTTTTAATATAAACCCCTTAAATTTTTGCAATTACAAAGAAATAGTAGAAAATTTTCCATTTTTCTTCTCTTGCCCTTTTGCTTGTGGTGAGAGCTCTCGCACACTAAGGTAGTTTAAATTTTTCTTGAAAGTTTCAAATACTAGTAAATGCATTTACTTTAGTCGTGTTATTTCAGAGGTGGTCATTTTTGTAAGGACATAACTATACGTTAGTGACTTTTCAATTTTTGTAATGTTACCACATATTATGCCATAGATGGCTCATTTAAGCTTACATGTTGTTTGTGGCATCTTATCATTTTTTACTGATGTGGCATAACTTAATCTGTTGGATTGTGATTTTTAGGGATGCATTGTGCCGTTCTGCGATCCATAAAATGACTATAAATACCCATCTATATCCTTTACTTGTGTTTTATTTTTGCCTCAAATTTAATAGTAATATTGCTTTAAAAAATCCCAAACCCACAACCTACTTGTGTAAACTCTTAATGATTTCATTTTTCATCCTAACTAGCATTATTTGGATGAACCTTTTTTCTGATTTTGATTTCTTCATTTTATATGCTATTTTTGGCTATTATAATAGGTAAATATTAAGGCTACATCTTCTGCTTAAGTAGGGTTAGCCTATTTAAGATAAACTAACATTGGTAAAACTTGTAGTAAGAAATTGGTTTACTACACAAGAATTAGGGGGATGTTTAGAGGTAGTTCAAGATGTTTAAGGGGTGTCCATAGCATCCTTAATACCACAACATCATCTGTCTTAGGGGTTCGATCATCCGTTATAGTATTTCTTATATTGATAAACTGACTTGATGTTAAATATTTATAGGAAATAAATTTTAGTAGCCATAGTTAGAGTGTCTAGATAGTATCCGATAGCCACTCATCTCGAGATATTGTTCCTTTTGGCATACGGGGCCAATCACCCACCTCTGAGCTGAGTGACGATGGATCTCTAACAAATTCGGTGCTCCTGCTGATAACTTGATTTTATCAAGTTATTTCCATTTAGTTTTCTTTTTTAGTTTTATGGAAAATCAACGTTACTTTATTTTTGTTTTTGCTCTGTAGGTAGAAAGTAAAGAATAAAGCATAAAACAGTGAAATCCAGATCATAAGAGTGCAAATCGAGTCAAATAACCACTTTTGAATTTTGAGGCATAACTTTTTCTTCAAAAGTCAGAAAAGGTGATTTTTGTCTTTATAGAAAATTTAGAGAAAGTTCTTCAACTTATATCTTGATGTCATTCTTGTTGACGTCGTCCAAAATTTGACGTAAAGAAAAATTTAAAAATGGAGTCGCCATCTATCCAAATAATGGTAGGATAGA
>JAWDEX010180443.1:0-14190 GCA_035221805.1 Trichilia hirta | reverse complement strand
ATAGTATAAAATATTATAGTCACTCAATAATTCAAATAAAATATTTAAATTATTTTTATTTAATTTTAAAAATAAAAATAAAATAATTTTATAATTTTAAATTATAATATAAAATTCTTAATTTTTTATAAATATTAAATAAAAATATTTTAAATTTTACTTTTAAAATTAATTTATATATTTTTAATATAAAGTATTAAAATTTTGAATTAAATTTAAAATATTTTTTAATAAAAAAGTTAGTTAAATTATTTTTGTTAGGGGTTTATATAATAAAAATGTAGAATCTGTATAATAAAAGTTAGGGACTTATGTGATAAAATATATATTTTTATTTTTAGTGAAAGGAATATTTATTATATTTTCAAATAATAAGGGGGTATTTGTTAAAAACTCACTAATAAAGGGTATTTGACTTTTCAAAAAAGATTAGGGAAAAATTTATCTTTCTCTCTTCTAAAAAAATATAAGTACTCAATTAGCCAGTGGTAAAGGCTTTAAAACCAAATTTAGAGCATTAGAGTTTGAAAACCAATGCCTTTATATTTTAAAATTCATCCCTTCTTCCTTTTTTTTATAATGTGGACGACATGTCATCTTTATCCAAACTAAATGAATGACATGCTATCTAGTGGTTTGTCTTCAATCTTTATTCAGATCGATCCAATCCAATTTCAACTTAGTTGCATACTTGTAAATTAAAAAATGTTTCGGTCACTTTTTTAGCTATTTTTAGCACCGTTTCAATATTTTTTATATTTATTTTACTTAAAATTTAATTTTGAATTCAATTGTAACATTTATTTTCATAAAAAAATAACAAAATTTAATTGCATAAAAAATATATTATTGGCCAAATTAATCCATATTTATTTTTTTTAATAATTCAACAAAAAAATATAGTAAAGAAGAGATAATTATATACTCTGATATCAAATATAAATATAAAAATAATAATAATACTATAAAATATACAAAATTAAGTTGCAAAAATTTTAGAAAGCTTATCTTTTACCATTGCTATTTAATATTTTTCTTAAAACTTTTCTAAATTCTCTTAATTATTTTAAGATAGTGTTTGAATAGAATAACAAATTTAAGGATTAAAATAAAATAAAACACCTCTATTTATAGTCAATCTTTCGTCAAAGAATCGGTTTAATAATTTAGAGGTTTAATGTCCGCTAGTTTAAAGAATTAAAAACTATTTTCTTAATAGTTCAATAACTAAATTTTATGGTGACTTAATTTTTTCATTATACCTAATTTTTTTACTAAGAACATTAATGTAAAAATAATGGCCTAACTTAACGAGATTACCTAATTGATTTACAAGGTAACATCTCTCAAACTTTGGTGGAGTACTAATTTTTTCTTCACTACGATGAACTAAACTTTTTGCCGCACGAAGTTCAAGTAGTTGAAAGTGATGACTAAAAATATTCAAGAAGCAAAAATAAAGGAAATCAGTATTAATATCGGGGGTGTCAAAGAAATTTTCACTTTGTATGGCTTGGAAGTTTACAATTTTTGCTTCTCCGGCCAAAGGAATTGAATTCAGTGACAAAACTAAACAGGCAACAATCAAAGCAGTGACAGCAGCAGCTTTTCCAGGGGCCCTTGACATTTTTCTAATATTTTGAACGAACTGAATGATATATTATTTCGAAACTCTAGTTTATATATAAACAAACTCACAAACATCATTTTTAGTAATTTTATTTATTATATATATATTTTTAATTTTTATAAAGATATAATAATTATTATATTATAAAAAATAAAAAATTAATTTAAAAGGAGATATTTTTTATAATTTTTAAATTTAAAAAAAAATTGTTACAAAATATAAAATAGGACAATTATCGTTTAACTAAATTATATAGAATAAAAATAAAATATAAATCTTGAATTAGTGGAGAATGTAATAGTCTCAATAGTTTATATTTTTTTTAATTTAGTAAATTTTTTTTATTTTCACTATAAATTTTCAGGAAGGGTACCTCAATCATTAATACATTGTTATTTTAATCAGGATGAAGGACCTTTTATATGTTCTACAATATTTGTGATAACCTAAACCTGTAAAGACCCAGATGTTATTATCCTTTGAAAAGAAGTAAAGAAAACACTGATTCCAACATTGCAAACAATTTTTATTTATTATTATTTTTTCAAAATAGAAATAAATAGTCGTATTAATTCTCAATTTCTATTTGATTACATTATAAATATTTACATATCGATCCTTATTTATTGAATCACTCAAAATTTCAAGCTCTGAACTGTATTACGCTTCTAATATGCCATATTATTAAATGAGAAATAATATTGGAAACCAATTGTATTACTTTATTCCTTTACCGAAACATTCAATTGTTTTTAAATACAGATGATGTAACATCTACAATCACCTGACCGAAGAAACAAGAAAGTCAAGTATTCAACCATTAAATTTTCCAAGTCAAAAAACAAGACATTGACAAACACAAACATCTAGGAACCCAATGCTATACTAACCCTTCGTTAATTAAAGAATTGATTTAAAACCAGCGTGATAGCTCCTGCCTGATCTGTTTCTATATACGATTACAAAACTGATTCTAACAATATAAACAAAAATGTTTTGAAAATTTGGATACACATGCCTTAATAGTAAAACATTAACTTTATATGCACAAATGGAATCAACTGGGACTATTCCGAGGTGCTCTTATTATTATTACATAATAGGAACTGTTTGTAGATCGCATTACATGGATATTCGTGGATTAACCATACAATTATAGTAATTAAAAAAATATAATCATAAAAAGTAAAAATGAAAAAAATAATAAACTTAATAAAAAAATAACATCATTTTAAAATAAGGTGAAGTTGCGGTGGTATATGTGAAAATTTATAGAAATTTTAGTTTTAAGTCTTTATTTCTATTTCTATTGGATGATAGAATTTATGTAATTATTTTATATAAATATTTTGGACTTAAAAAGTTAATTATTTTATATCTTTTAATTGACATTTGAGTTTTAATTTTAATTTTATTATAAATTAAAATATTTCTATTTTAATATAAATAATAATTTTTTTAAAAATATCTTCTTCTTTTTTTACGACGAATGTTTTACAGATTTACAGTTGAATCCTATTTTAAAAGAAAATAAAAAACACCAAATCCCTAACCCTAGCTGCCACAGCCATCACTGCCGCCGTTGATCCAACCATTCCTACCGTTGGTCGCCATCTATGGAAGACTCATAAAGTTAGTCGAGTATCCTCTTACATCGTCGTATTCTAACACTGCCAAAATCGACCAAAGCAACCAAACAGAAACGTTCTTCAGTGTTTCAATTCGCCGTTTACATGACTCCCATATGTCCTTTCGCACAGCCCAGCCATCATGATCAGACAACTCCGACCATCCATCTTTAATCATCACCGCGTTCAAGGTTTGCCGAAATTCGCCCAATTGATAGCCAACCCAGGTGATGCGCCGCCCTGGATTCCTCTCCATTCGCCTTGATTCACGCCACGCTACCACCAGGATCGTGTTTCTTTTAGCAACGCCGTTTAGATTTTCGGTCACTTATCGTCGGCACATAAACCCTGGTAATGTAATTACCATTCTGTCCTTAGGATTTTCAGTTAAAGAAGTAGAAAAAAAGGAAAAAAATTGAGAAAAAATTTGTGTGAAAAAAAATAGGGATATGGCACATTCTACTAGGTTCGGTGTCTCTTATTTTGATGGAAGATATGGTCCTAAGGTATTTATTTTATGGTGGGACGAGATTAATAGATTCTTTGAAATTGCAAGGATACCTAAAAGAGCAGGTATAATGTATAGTTTATTTAAAATTAAACAGGTGTGTTTTTATTAGTGAAACTGTGCTACAATAAACGAGACTTATGAGTAAGAAAGAAAAATTCGATCGTGGAATCATATGAAGCGATAAATGAGATCACGATTCATTTCTCTTTATTATTATTTGACACGTGAAAGTATGAGATATTCATGATTATGCTACGGAATTTAATAGCTCTTATGGACATTCATACTTTGAGAGAGAGAAGAGCTTCTAGTTGAAAGATTTTTAGAAGGATTTCATGTTGATATTAAAGATCAAATGCCCACTTATATTATCCACACAACACACATGCCATCGTTATAGCTACAGAGATTAAATTACAATTGAAACTTGGTATGGATAAAACTTTCCGAAAGGCTATTGATGGTGTAGTTGACAAGATATTTCAAAAGCAGACTAAAAATAACTCTTAAGGTAGTGGTTGAAGACGAGGTAAATGAAGACATGCTAGAATATTCTTTGATTTTATTGGGAACATTAAGCCTAATAATATGATTAAGCTTGAGCACAAACCTCAAATTAATGGTGAACCACCAATGACTGATATGATTATGCCTATTCATGTTGAAGAAATGAAGATTGTAATCGAAGACGCGTTGGCTACAAATGTTAAATTAATTGGGGATCACATTGAGCAAGATGTGGAAAAAGTCTCCAAGAAATTTGAAGCGGTTCATTACTACAAGAACAATTATTTTAGGAAGGTCACCTACAAGTGCAAAAAGAAAGTGAAGTATAGTACATTTCGAGAAAGATTGTAATACATATTTTAATCTTATTTCTTTTTATTTCCTTTTATCTATCTAGGGTAAATAGGTCATTTACTGATTCATTATATATTTGAGGCTAGTAAAGGCAGAATCATTCTCTCGTTTCCTGCAAGCTTTCTTTCCCTTCGTTTCCATTTGCTTCCTTTAGCTTCTTTCAATTTTTTTTTCAAATTATTCATTTTATAACTTATTAAAGTTTTATTTTCTGCTGTTAATCTCACATACTCGACATGGGCTATACTTTAAAAACTTTGTTTGAATAATTTAGTCAACGATAAAGCAAAAAGGATAGTAGAATTACTATTCACAAATTTAGGCTTTTCACAATTATTTGCGATTTAAATATTTAAAAGTTAAATTGACCTTTCAATATAATTCTTAACATTATTATTATTTTATTTTTGTATTTTGGTAAATTTTTCAATAATAATTGCTATTTATTATGGAATTTTTTTTTACTTTTTTATGCATTTAGGCTAGTATTAACTCGATTAGTTGTAGAGTTTATAAAATAAAAATTTATCGAAAGAGATGAATAGTGGCAACGACATCTAGGCTTGACTTTGATTTTGAAATAATAGATTTTTGAAAGAAGTTCGTCTTATATTAATATCGTAATTAATTTTAAAATATGTATATTTTAATTATTATTTTAATAACTAGTATAACTATGATATAGATACACCGAGGGAGCAACCATTCAGTCTACCTTAATCCAGTTCTCATTCGGTTTCTATTTTGGAGATACACTTGGTGAGTGGGTAGTTAATTCTTTTACTTTGTGTTCATTTATTTTTCGAAATGTATATTTATTATCAAACTTATGTTTTTTTTATGATTATATATATATTTATACAATTTTATATTGTTTCAGTATCTACTCACTGAATTTTTCTCAAACTCACCTTACTATAGTTTCTAGTGTATGCAGGACTCCGTTTTTAAGTGAGGGCCTGTAGGATTTTTTTTGTGAATAGCATTGGAGTTCCAGACTCGCTTCACAGTCACCTAGAAATTACATTTTGCATGGGTCTATTATTTTGTGCATTAGGGCTCAACGCTCGATAATGTATATATGAATATATATATTGCTTATATGTCTTGTGTATATTCCTATATATGTATAAATATATACCTGTATTCTCTTAGTATATGAGTGATATGGTAATGGTGGGCACGGAGTCCTTTGATTATTAACTTGAATTGTGTACATATTATCTACATTACAGATTATTGATTGAGTCTATCTGAGGCTTGTGAAAATAGGATATCCCTGCCTCCATTTCATCATGATCCCAATAACCGGAATGTGACAAAGATTGATTAGAATTACTTACAAGTTCAAGCTCCAGAATTATTTACTGTTTGCTTACAAGTTTCGTCCACCAAATAAACTCAAGGGCAAGTTTTCTTTAAGAGGGAGGGAATCTGATGTAGGACAGAACGTGAATAATTAATTTAAATTATTTTAAATATTTTCTAACTTAAATTATTGTCATATTTTATAGGTCATTTAAGCTTTTGCTTTATTATCTTGGCACTCGTGATTCAAGTCGTTTGAATTAGTGTCGATGGCTAATCTCGTTTTTAGAATGATATCTAGCCCACCGGATCAAATAATCAAACATGATTTGTCATTCGACAAGGTGTATTATACTGCCTCTCCTATCCCACTTGCGTCATATATATGCCCGTCTACCCATGGCGTTGCTTTTCGATCACTCATTGTTTGGATCATTCAATGGCTAAAATTTTTTTCTTAGCAATGATGCTTACAGTTGATAAGTTTTCATATTTTGCAAATGCTTAGTTATATGTTGCATTGAATCAACTAGCAGTTGGTATACTATCTATATATAACTTCTAAGGGTTTCTGTTCTTATGGATTGCTTAAGAAAAAAGTAACTTGCATTTGGAATATAACATGACGACTTGCCTTTCTTTAATTAATTTTTCTGTCTCTTTGTCTCCTCATATGTAAACATCAATCAGTTTTGATTAAGGTTGAATGTATAATTTATTGTTAGAATTGTTTGCACAGTTTATTTTTGCTGTAACGTGTTGAGAAATTACAACAATCCTAAATATTATTAGCAATAATGGCAGGAGCATATGTGGGAGAAGAAGGTATGATAGTTGGTTATATAATCAGGACTTCTCCTTGGATAAGCCGATTTTCTTGGGAACCGTAGGGGTTGATGGATTGGCCACTCCCTCCTTGTGTCAAATAACATGGCAGTCTTTTGGATATTGAGCTAACTTCTAATAAAGGTTACGGTTCTTCTTTTGTAGTCCATTTCTCTGTAATTATGATTTGGCTCTTCTATGTATCGTTCAT
The DNA here is from genome assembly GCA_035221805.1 of Trichilia hirta. Lineage (NCBI taxonomy): Eukaryota > Viridiplantae > Streptophyta > Magnoliopsida > Sapindales > Meliaceae > Trichilia > Trichilia hirta. The sequence goes on along the minus strand of JAWDEX010180443.1, from coordinate 7,216 downwards.
AACTGATCGTTTACTTGTCACCTTCTACTTTTCGTATGAATTTTAAAGTCACTCACAATTTTCCAGAAACCAATTGTGTTGCTTGGCTAATTGTGATATGCAGCAAAGGGATTTTTGTTGGTGGGATTTGGCTACTCAGGAGGTTGTTACCTTCCTTTCCAAGGATGCTAATGGATTTTCCTTATTACCTGTTACTCTTAGTTTGCGGTTAATTTTTTTTTGACTTCTGATCATCAATGATATTGGATGGCCAAAATTATATGTTTACCTAAAATTATACGTTTATTTTTTAGCCTAATTAACTTTTATATTTACCATGTTTAACTCTTAAGAACTCCTAAAAGCGCAAACATCTTTTTGCCTTTCTTCTCATTATATATATATATATATATCATCTTCTACCTTTTCATCAACTCATATCTTCATAAATTGATAATTTTTTTTTTTTTTATAATTTCTTGATGGAAAAATGACTATTACCTCTCTTATGTTTTATATAATTTTAGTTTACTATTTTTATTTTGAGGGTTTAGGCTATTTATGTCCCCCTCTCTACTATTAATTAATTAATTTTTTATTTTACGATACTTATTGCCTCATTTTGAGGTGTTTGCCTAATAAATATATAGTTAAATTCATAAGACTTGGTGCAAAATATCAAATAAATAAATAAAATTGTGAAAGTTTGCCAGAGAGATATTCAAATTCTATATCGTCAAATATTTATTTAGACAAATGGAAGTACAGATTCTCAAAACCTCATCACATGATAAGAAGGTAGCAATTTCGGATTTTTCAGCATTGGAAAGGCGGAGGTTCATAATCTTGGTGCCGTGGACTATTCCCCCGCGAACTATCGATACTTCCAGGAACAGCCCTCAGACTCCGTCGGACTAGACCTCCTGTCCGAGAAAACACAGACACACACTATTGAAAACTATAAGAATAAAATGAAAATAATAAATTGGAAAAAAAAAGAGAGAGATACAACGTTATAAATTAAATTTTTTACAAAAAACAAATGTATCTGTTTACACCTTGGATGTGGGTGAACCCTCGAATATTTGTTGCTTCTATATAGGGAAGGCATGAAGTACTCAATAATAGTAGCGAAGTGCAAACAAAAATGCTCTTCGTGGAGAAATAGCTTTTAGAGATCGGTAGTTCTTTGAATATTTAATCAATTGCCTCTCGCATATAAATAGATTAACAAATCACCGTTGTCTGAAAAGTCTTTAGACCAAAAATTTATGATAGGACAGTTTTAATAGATTCATTCATAGAATAAAATAATCAACTTAGACATCGTGTGGACCACTCTAACCACAATTTAGGTGACATTGTATGTAGTAAGTCAATCCCACATTTCACAAAATTAAGCTAAATGTATCATTATAACCCCATAAATATAAATAGAGAGAAAGAGTCATTTTTTTTTTCTCTTTTTTGAAAGCAATACAGATATTCTGTTAGTCAAATATGTACATTAGGGTACGAATTATAATAACACTTAAGTTGTGTTGTTTTTTTTAATAAGAACCATGTTCAGATGTTGAAAGATCTATCGCAGTCCTCCAAACAATTAATCTCAAAATTCAAGGATTGATATGATAAAAAATAAAACAAAAAATGATCTACCCTAATCAGTCAATTATTTTAACAAAATTAAATCCTGCAATTATAATTTTTGAATTATTTAAAATTTCTTTTTCAGTTTTTGATTAGTAGAAGTGAATAATACATTATTTCACATTCATAAAATTCTTTAGTTTTAACTATGCGCAGTTCTTGTCCTTTCGTAGGAGATGCTATCGGGGTTTTCTGACGAGTTTGGGCTTTTGAGCCACTAATGAATGGTCCACAAGGCGAAAGTAGTCGTAGACGTTGGACGCAGTGGAAAAAGTTTTAGTCGAAATATAAGGATCAAAATTTCCGTATATTCATGTAGAAATTAATAAATTATCATTATAATTATGATAAAGAGAGAGATGTTAATGATTCTAAAATTTTAATTTTAAAAATACATCTCAAATAAAATGATATATATTTATTAGATGGTAAAAAAGATATAATAAATAATTTTAAAAATTATGAAATTTATCATTTAATAATTACATATCAATTTATCAATCATATTATTTGAATTTTATTTTAGGGTAAGTAGAATTATTGAAAACACAAACACCACCTTAATTTTTATTGGATGATCCCATCACAATTGCAGGAATCCTATTGTTACCAATATGGAAATAAAATGATATTGTAAAACAGCAACTGCACAATGTTGAAAAGTAGTATACTGCAGAATCATTAATTATGTTCAGTTACTTACAATAACCATTAAGTTGGAGGTTTTAACCATGTGGTCCTTGTCCCTTCCTTGGTGCTGCTATAGGTGTCTGATGACGATTTTGGCAGCACATTCTGCCGGTGGATTATACGTTATGTGATACTCTGATTGACTAAACTTGCTGTCATTGAAAATCCTGAGACAATAGCACAATCAATCGAAAAGAAAACAAGTATTTAACAAGAAAAGCATTCTTACAACCATAACAATTTAGTTATAATTATCAAAATTTTAATATCGTTATTAAAGCAATGAAGTTGTAAAGAACTGACCTTGGATGTCTGAGAACACTGCAAGTTTTGCCTCTATGAATAGAAACCATGAACTTGTTGATAAGATTAGACAAACAAAAAGGAAAGTAGAAACAGAAGAAAAGCATTCCTGCGGCAACTCCACATTCTGCACAGAGATTGCAGTCGGAATTGATTTCACTACAATTTTATATTTTCCTTTCGATAGGAAGAAAGTAAACCACTGCTGAAATGAAGAGCCAAATTCCACCTTTCAATTGTGCAAGTCAAAAAACAGCTGCACTAAATTACACAAGTATGATTCGCTAAATTCATTTGCTAGACATGCAATGAGAACTCATTCCTCTGCATAGTTGCTCTGGTTAAAGAATGCAAGAAACCACCATCAGCTAGGAACCAGATAGATTTTAACACCCCACTGAGTGGATGAGATCCGGGCATGCAGATAATAACTAAATACACCATAACAAAATTGATAAGAAGTAAGATCAAGGAATATCAGCCAAGATCGCTTTATGACAACAATATTTATTGCAGGTCTTTAAATAGAATATTCAAAATCTCTCGATTAATTCAACGGCTATAAAATCACAAGATTGAAGCATAATATGTATGTTCCCTTTTTCTCTTTATATCTTGTATTTATATATTAGATGAGTATTTGTAATAATAATCAAGTCAGCAATACAATTATTTCTCTCCGAATTCTGAAATTCTTCAAAAATAACGGCAGAATGCGAGTCCCAAGTTTGTTAGGTCGGGCTGCGGAGAATATGTTAAATCGAGTTTTCATCACTTTGCGATATTGTCTATTTATGTCGTTTCAATTATGGTGTACTTGTAACTGATGGAGCCAAAATTGAAAATTTGAATATATAAGCCTTAATAGCAAAATAGTAAGGTTGAAGAGCACATCATAGTATATGGGCAACAAAAATGGCCCACTACCTTAGGTTCTTATATATGCAAAAATGGAATCAACTCGGACTGTTTCGAGGTGCTCTTCTATATCACAGAACATGGCTGTTTATAATTCATGACCTCCTTTTTCATAGCTCCTTCCCCTACCGCATTGAGTTAGGAAGGCCTGATCATGACTGATTTCGTCCTTTTTTTCTTCCTCTTTAATGATTATCATCTGTTTATCATGTCCTTGTAATTAGGCTTGAACAAATGGACTAAATGAAGGCTAGGGAGGCTTAATTTGCAAAGCATTTCCCAAACGGAAATTCTTAGATTAGCAAGAGTTGATTACGAAAATAATAATAGTTGTGAACTCGAGTGCTCCTATGTTTTGACTTGGACAACTTAAAGACGGAATTTTGAATGGCTTCAAAGTATCAGCTACGTTTTTTGTTTTTTGTTTTTTTTTTTTTTTTTTTTTTTTTTTTTTTTTTTTTTTTCCCCTAAAGAGAGCCACAGATCGAAAGGAAATCATAAAAGTCATATATTTGTATTCTGATTGATGAATTCTGACTGGAATTTCTGTGTTGCTTAGTTTTGAGGGTTGGCTTTTCATCCGCTATTTTATCAATAGCTTTTTTTTAGACTCATTTTATTTTTCTTTTTTGTTCTTTTCTTTTTGAGGTTTACGCCTTTTATGTTCCTATGGTACAAAATATCAAAAGAATATATATATAAAATTGTGAACGTTCGGAGAAGAGAAGCTTATATTTTGATGCAATATAAGATTTTTTTTGTGTACATGCATATACATATATTTTAAAATTATGAACGTTTGTAAGAGCAAAAAAAAAAAATTATCTCTGGGCAAATATTTATTTTGACAAATGGAACTCATTCATTCTCAAAAACCCTGATCTTGTTGCATTAGGTGGTAGCAATTTCGGCTTTTTCAGCCAACAGTTCTCGTTATATAATAGGGGGAGGATTAGGAACAACAGGGCTCTTGCTCTGACTTGGCAGTGGACTCCGGATAATTACAGGAACTGCCTTAAGAATACGTCGAACTGGACTTCCTGTCCAAGAAAAACACAAACACAAATAGTTAAAAACAGCAAGAATAAAAAATTAAAATAATACAAAATTCAGCTTTATAAATTATTTTAAAAAAAAAAAAAAGAATTGTATCTGTTTGCACCTTGGATGTCCGTGAACGCAGGAACATTTCTTGCATCTATAGAGGGAGGCCAGGAACTACTCATTGATAGTACTAATAATACTACTAGCAAACCACAAACACGAATGCTATTCATGGAGAAATAGTTCATTCTTTGAATACTTAGCCAACTGCATCTCATATTTAAATAGATCAACCAATAAACATTTTCTGAATAATCTATTATAAACTTAGATACCGTGTGAACCTAAGAAAAATGCGAACACGAATTTGATTAATTGAACAAGTGTATTTAACCAGTCAATTCATTAATTCGGCCATCAAATTCGACCCAGAGAATGATAAAACTTGACCATTAATGAATGGTCCAAGAAAGAGAGAGTCGTGGTAAGACTTCGACTTTTCCAAATGCGAGATTCGCATTACATTTTCCAGGCAATCAACTTGCAGAGGAGAAAGCTTTAGTTTAAATATAAGTGCCACAGTTTCTGTATGTTCACATTGAAATTGATCAATTATTCAACGGGAAAAAGGCAAAACACAACATATTTTTATTAAATTATACGATCACAATTCACACTAACCCTGTAATTGCCAATATGGAAATAAAATGAGGATGTAAAGCTGCATTTGCACAATGTTGAAAGGAAGTATACGTCATAATCATTTAGTAATGTTCAGTTGCTTTTAATAACACGTAAGTTATGGTGGGTTTTAACCATGGGTCCTTGTCCCTTCCCAGGAGATGCTATAGACGATTTGGAATGGGCCTCAGACTCTGCTCAATTAAATATTCCGTTGCTGCCTATCATTGAAAAGCCTGAGACAAAAGGACAATCGATCGAAAAGAAAACAAGTATTATCAAAGAAAGCATTCTTACGACTCCATTCTCTTAGGTTGGAATTCTCAGCTGCGTATCATCGATATCTGAAATTTTTCGGTGGAAAAGTTTCGAAAATTACACAGATTTGTTTTTCTCTTGTCAGTAAAATAGGCTGTCAGATTTCTTTCGCATAGGTAAAAACACCGCTACACCTGTCTTCCACACCCTGAAATTACATAAAGAAAACTAGGGGTAACGTTGTTTTTTTGGCGTATAAACTCTGATATTTAAATCAAGAGTAAGATTTGAAAAAAAAGAATGAAAATTTTGCTAAAGATTATGAATAAGGATATACATGCTAGTGATATACATGCTCGATACTGTACTTAACCACAAAAGTTTTTCTATAAACTAGAATAAATCGAATGCAACTAATAGAGTGACCAATGCATTAAATAGGAGAGTATTTACTACTTTGAGGGTGGAAGTTATAAGACTTGATTATACAAGAGAGTTATATCCTATTGATGGGGAATTTAAAGGTATTTGGAAGCAATTGCAAAGTGGGATAGGTGTTCATGACTACCACATTTTTAAAGGATTTTTGATAAAGGAAACTCAGTTGTGTATTACATGATCTTTCTTACTAGAAAAGTTAATTCATGACTTATATAGAAGAGGATTAGTTGGATACTTTGGGCGTGACAAGACTATATTAATGTGGTTGAGTGATATTATTGGTCTAAAGTGAAGAGGGATGTGGGACGATTAGTGCAAAGGTGTTATGTGTGCCAAATGACAAAATGAAAAATACAAACCACTAAATTAGACACACCATTACTAGTGCCTAGGGACACTTAGGAAGACTTGTCAACAAATTTTATCCTTGGGTCGCCACAAACCCAACATGTTGCTAACTCTATCTTTATTGTGGTTGACAGGTTTTTTAAGATGGCGCACTTTGTATCTTGCAAGAAGATTTCAGTTGCATCCCATGTAGCTCGACTACTTTTTGCTAAGATTGTATGGCTTCATTGGGTGCTAAACACCAATTTTAATTGAGATACACGATTCCTTAGTTCATTTTGGGGGGATTATGGTTTCACTTTGGGTCAAGTCTATAATATAGTAGCACAACCCATATGGTTAAATGGAAGTGGTGAACATGACTTTGGGCAATATAAGTATTTGTAAGGATAGACCAAAATAAGAGAGTATGGCTTTAAATCAGGTGAAATTTAAATATAACAAAATTCATACATCTACTGGGAGATCACCATTTGATATGGTGTATAGAAAGGTGCCGAACAATGTTTTTGATTTGCAAGTAGTTCTTGCTTTGTATTAAAAAGCTGCCCAACACATACATCATTTGATCCAGAACTTGATGAACCTTCATTTGACATAACTATAGCTGGTGGTATAGGTGGCAAATAACTAAATGGCTGACTTGATGATAATAATTGCATTATTCTCGTACTTTTATAAACTTGCATACCACGGTGTGCATTAATGTCTCCCTCTTCATTTCTATATTCGTGAAGGAAATCATTATCACTAAAGTCGAATAAAATGCCGTGATGCACTTACCTTTGTTCCCTTTGTTGTGGATCATAAGGATCAACAGTTGGTGGCTTTTTAAATTTTTCTGTTGGACAATAATGTTCTTGAACCTCAGAATTATTGACCTGATATTGCCTCACAGATTGGG
>JAWDEX010180432.1:0-14191 GCA_035221805.1 Trichilia hirta | reverse complement strand
TAGAAATATTACAAAGTTGATATTAGAATATAGTCTAAAGGTTAGTGACTACAGTGAAAAAATGTTTGTGACTTATGTGTAATATGTCTAGAAATACTTACATACAGGAAGCTACTTCTTCAGTATTATCACTTCTTGAGTTGTGTCTCTAATTATCTAGTATAGGATAATTAGAAAATATGATTTCTAATACCATTTATTGAGAGTTTAAGGTTTATTGTACACTTAAAAAATTCAAAAATTTATGCATAACTATAGTAAATTGAATTGGAATATATTGTTTATAGGTTAAATAAATTAATATCTAGTTGATTGAAGGTAAAACCCTAGGAGAAATCAAAATGAGTTCAAAAGGATCATATTATGTCATAAATTAGGAAACCAAACTTAGTTGTAATTTTTGATAATATACGAATTTTCATAGGATTTCATTGATGGAAATTGTGTTAATGGCAAAGAATGAATATAGCCTACAATGAATAAACGATGGATGGAAGATTGAGCATAATAAGCATTATTCATAGCTTATAGGTTGCAATGATTTCATTAAATAATAGAAAATGAGGAGATATTTGATATGTATGTGTTAGGCACTGATATCTTGAGAGGGAAGACTAGCCGATATGAGGATAATTAAAGGGTATTTACCCTTTTTATATTATGAATAAACTTATTTTTGAATATTTTTGTTACTTTATATGTTTTACCAAAACTTAATATTTTTGAGTCACAAAATACTTTTATTGTTGTTGTTTTAGAACAAATCTTGAATGGCAGTGGATTTTGATGTATTAATTTTTATATGTGGCTAGAGGTCAAGCATGCTATTGGAAAATTATCTTTATGAAACACATCTTGATACTTTAGTTATTAATAATTATGAAATTAGATTTTATGTGATTTTTTATATGGTAAAATAGGGCCTATAAGTTGAATATATATGTTTACTGTAGCTATAGGATTGGAACCTATGGATGAACCTAAATAGAGGCCGCATAGATAATTAGATATTAGTTAAAGTAGGTATAAGGGTAAAAGTTTTAGACATTGCCCACAAATAGAAAAAGGACAATTATGATGTCATTGTGTAACTACTTAAGCCAATATTAATTAAAATTGACATTGTTTTTATAAAATAAAAATATTTTATACCATTTGATTAAAATTATTTACTTTTAATATTCAAGTTTTGCCTGATAAAAATGCCTCCTGATGGTCTTAGATGGTTACCTTGGGTCAGTGTGATACTAAGAAAAAGGTGCCAGCCTATATTGGTTTTAATAAAATGCATACGTACTTAGAAATATTTTATACACACTATATTACATATATTGGAAATGCTGTAAAAGTGTTTGAGAAATAAACACCAAAAATGACTGTAATATGTTTCCAGAATACTATACTTTTGTTTGTGAAATGGTTTTGATATCTCCATGATTCCAATTCATTAGATTATGTATTTTGTTAGTCCATTTGCTGAGTTTAGTTATATACTCCTCTCTTCTCTCTTTACCCATTTTAGATATAACTAGGAGATACTCTATTTGAGTGCAAGTGGCATTTGGATCCTATCTTTGTGGTGTTAAGATAACTCGGTTCCATTGTTTACTTAAGTCCACTAGGTAATTCCACAACCATTGTACTTGATTTTGTTTGTAATTGTTATATGTATTTTTGGTAAACTGAGGATTAGGTATGAATTTCGAATATTTGGTTCATTTTGGATTGTTATTTGAAATTATGCTCGAGTAGAATTATATTTTCTGTTATAAATTATGTTTATTTTAAGAATTGATTAGATAAGTTGTTAATTCTTTTGTTTTGAAAGTATAAATGGTTTTAGCCTTGAACATAGTTAGAATGCATTCTAGACAATAGAATGTAATTTAAAAATGTGTGACGATTATCATATATCAAATTCCGAAGTCGACACATGACAAGTAAAAATTTATGAAAATAAAAAAAATATATATATATATATACCTGGTAATTATAAAACATCACATCAATTTATATAAATTATTTGTATAGCAAATTTATATTCTTAGCATTATAATTTTTTTCATTTATTAAATATATCTTCTCAAAAATTTTAAATTTAAAAATAGTTTTCGGACATGATATTTAAATTTAAAATATCATAAAGGAGAATGAAAAATATCCTGACGATTTTGTTAAATAATAATTACATTTAATTTGATGTTTTACGACGAAAACTTTCCTGAGATTTGAATGTTTTAACAAATATCCTCTACTAAATTATTATTATTATTATTATTATTATTATTTTTGTATAATGTAATGACTATTTCGGTCCTAATCTTTATAAAATATAAAAATTAAAATAATAAATTATAATTTTTTTTATATTCTTTAAAATGTAAATTTTATTAATTAAATTTTATGCAAATATAGATGGATAGATTGATAGATATATAGAGAGAGATAGAGGTAATTATTTGTATAGCAAGTTTGTATTTCTAGCATTATAATTTTTTTTTGTTTATTAAATATATCTTCTCAGAAATTTTATATTTGAAAATAGTTTTTGGACATGGCATTTAAATATAAGATATTATAAAGGGGAATGACAAATATGGCTTACCCTTTTGTTAAATAACAATTACCCTTAATTTTATGTTTTGTGGCAAAAATTTTTCTGAGATTTGAATTTTTGTGACAAATATTCTTTGTCAAATTAATTTCTTCAATTTTTATTTTTTATTTTTCTATAATGTAATGATTATTATACTCCTAATCTTTATAAAGCATAAAAATTAAAAAAATAAAATATAATTTATAAATTTTTTATTTTCTTCAAAATATAAATTTTATTAACTAAATTTTATGCATGCATGCACACATATATACATACATACATACATATAAAATAATAATTTTATATATTTTTTTCGTTTTTAGATTTTTATAAAAGTTAGGGGTACAATAATCATTACACCACAGAAAAAAATATAAAATTTAAAAAAATTAATTTGGTATGGATATTTGTCATCACTTTCAAATCTCAAGAAAAATTTTGTCACAAAATATAAAATAGGAAATAATTGTCATTTCTTCTATATTTTTAATAATATTTTAATTTTTGAAAACTGTTTTCAGATAGTAAATCAAACGGCTTAAATTTTGGAACTAATAACTAAGGTTCGAAACATATACAATAACTCAAAAAACAATTGAAATAGAATTATTAAAACAATATGTGAATGTATTATAATCAATCCCATGACTTACTAAATTTTTCTTACTTTTAAATCCGTTCATGTTTGGTTACACCAAATGCAAACAGAACAATATGTGAATGTTCCTCAGCTACATGTGACAACAATTAATTAAAACCAACTATGTATTGCTGTGCAATTAATTCACCATCCAAATATATTACTTGAGAGAAGATATTTTATCTAACAGAATGACCATACGATTTATATCCATTTAATATCCTCATTCAATGTAAAATGTGTTAGGTATGGACGATCATATTTTATACAAATATTAAGATTTAAAATAATAAATATTTATTTTGTTATAATATATACAACAATTAATTAAATATATATATAGATAGATAGATAGAGAGAGAGAGAGAGAGAGAGAGAGAGAGAGAGAGGAGCAGACTCATTAAACTTAAATTTTTTACTTAAAATAATGATACAAAATTTTATCCATTATATTTTACAATTTAAAGATAAACAGAGTTGTTAGGTTGGCAGGATCAAGCTCTTTTAATTAAAATTTTTAACTTAAATTTAAATATAAATTTTTATTCATTAAATTTATACAATTCAATAGTTGAGATTTATAGTAAAAAAGTAAAATTTAATACTATTAACTCAAAACTTTATTCACCTTTAGCTTGTACAAATCCAATGAATAAAAAATTTTGTGTTATTGTTTTCACTAATTGAATTTATACAATTCAAAGATAAATAAAATTATTGAGTTAATAAGATCATGCAGAGCTCTCTATATAACAACATTTTTTTTTATTTAAATTTGTATTTTAAAATTATGAAAAGTAGGTGAAAAAATATTCATTTAATATATACGGGTATTGCTAAATATACAAACTTTATTATAAAATCCCTCCTATAAATTAAAGTGAAAAAATTATATTATTTTCAAATATTTTATATAAAAATAAAATAAAAAATAAATTATGAGATAATAATTTATTTACATTACATTAATTCTCACCTCATTTTATACCGAGAGTTTGTATCTACTATATATTACTCCTAAAATACATAATCTTTTTCCATATTAAATAATTATTTTCCTCACTGAAAAATTAAGTACATTGGTGTGTACGTAATCATAAATGTGTTGCTGGAAAAAACAGTTGATTCATCATATCCATTGGCCAACTTTCTTTAATCTCCTATTTCTTCTAACTCTTTTGCCCACTTATTAATGTAGCTTTCTCCTTGCATGTAAAATTCAATCGAGTCAAGAGATCGAATGGCTTCTTCTACATACCTAATAATCTCAATTCTCTTCATCTTTACAACAATTCATTTGTCCATCGCAGGTCGTCATCGTTTTGACCCTGTAAAGTCTCCATCATTTATCAAAAATGCACCACAAAATATACCTCCTATACCTAAACCTAAGCTACCACCTCTTCCTCCATTAACATTCCTAACTCCCCCAGTGTCATATTCACCGGAAGCTGCCCCAACGTCACCGGTGTCAGAACCACCGCAGTCAGTACCGGCAATGTCTCCATCTTCTTTGTCACCTCTGCCACAGTCGGCCCCGGCAATGTCTCCGTCATGGTGGCACTGGTATCACAATTAATGGATATATATATATATCCATTGCGTCTGCTGGTTGGGAAATTCAAAGTAAGATATTGATGATGTAACAACAAAAACTTTTATGTAAGAATAAGAGAATAAAATCATCGATGTGAGGTTCAGTTAGTGTGTGTGTGTTGTTGGTCAAGTGAGGCAGTAAGAGCTTCGGTTCAGTTTGAATCTCATTTTGTTCTTTCTTTATAATGCTTTTTGTTGTTTTTAATTTTGAAATTGCTTCATATTATTATTTATACCTATACCTATCAACTTAAATTTTTGGCTCAAACAGATTAATTTGATCAAGAGGTCTTGTGTTTGACATTCTCCTTAAATAAAAGGATTTATAAGACAAGGAATTCTAGTCTAGTCTGCAAGCAGCTCTTAGAAGACCACAAAGTTAATATATATTGATTGTATGCAAGTTTCAACCTTTTCATACAACTCTTCCAAACAGAGTCTTAGACAGCATGACACCTGGAATAGTGGCTACCCATTAAAGCATCAATCAATTTCGCTCTTCTGAATGGCTTGAAAATAAAGAAAGGTTTACTGCTACTTAGTCAAAGCATAACATTGCAAAATTTATATATAAGTATGACATTGATACCGATTGTGAGGACAAAATTTCTGTCCATCAGAAGCATAAAATCATTTTTCCTTTCAGTTATTGCTATGTATTAGACCAATTATTTGTTATCACAGAGTTGAAGTTAAATCAAATAATACTAATCCTTTAGGAGAGGCAACTTTGGGATACCAAGTATATACTACAGAAATAGTCTTTCAAGCTGGAAAATAAAGCATATAGAGGCCTTGGGCCTTAGAATTAAATATTACTAAAAGTAAATTTTAATGTCAAATAATATCATGTTATTAATATTCAATCAAAAATCAAAATCAGTATTCCTATCTGTCTATTTATCTGTTTATACACAAAAAATAACAAAAGCAAGAACTTGCTGTCTCTTTTAATTGAAATTTCGACCATGGATCTCATTTTCCCAGAACAATTACTTTCAAAAGTCTCAAATTGTTACACTTATTCTTTTTATAAAGTTTAATAGCCATTTTTCTAGGGGGGGGAGATACTTTTATCCTACTTTGTTGAAATAACAATTCATTTAATTAACAAAGTAACATAAGAATTTATAAATTATAATATTTTATAAATTAATTTATATAATATAAAAAATAACCATATTTGTAAATTAAAATAATATTGTTTCATATTACCCTTTTAAACAAAAATTAAATTGCTAATGATTGATTATAATCAATTTTTAAATATTTTATCACGTTCAATTATCTATCAATAAATTTTTTGTACTAAATTGTATAAATAAATAAAAATATTTTCTTCTAAAATATTTTTTATTATATATTATATGTACTAAGGCATATATTTTAATTTATAAAAAAATATTTAATGTACAAAGAAAATATGATATAAATGATTTTTTAAATTGATGTAAATAATAATTTCATTATTATTTATTTCTTTTTAATTATTTTACTAATATTAAAATTTTAGCTATCAAAAAATTTAATTGGTGGAGTGCGATTGCAAAAGATAAAAGGGACTCCACAATATTTAATAAGTAAAAATATTTTTATATTACTTTGAGAATTTATTTTAAAAAATTATTAATAAATATTTAAATATAATAACTATAAAACATAATGATTATAAATAATTGTCAATAATTTAAATTTATTTAAAAGTTATCTAATTAAAAAAATAAAAAATTTCATCTTAGTATATGATAGATTTATTTTAATATTATATGAATTAATTCATAAAATATTGTAATTTTTCTATTTTTGTGAGAGTTTATTAATTAAATGGGATATCATTATAAAAATCAAAGGTGAAAATATTATCAACTATTTTTTATTAGGGTTAACGTCATACCCACACTTAAAGGTAGTTAATATATTTAATGTTATTATTTTTAAAATATTCATAAAGACTTGATTCACTATTTTAATTTATAAATTGATCAAAATAAAAGGTAATTTATAATATTTAACTTTTAAAATATTTATGTTTAAGAGAGTAATAATATAATTATAATAGAAAAAAAATAAAAAAATAAAAAAAAGGCTTACAATTCTTTTAACCAGTTCGGGTCCGAAAAACCGACTGTCACAACCACCACCACAAAGACAACAAGAACTATAATAAGTAACAAGCCTTTCACGTAACTATCCCCATACTACGAAAGTATCAACAGCAAGCAGTGTTGTTTCCATTCTGTCATCTTCTAAATTTAAGTTTCATTAATTTACTTTCTCCGCCATAGAACCTTAGAAATGTTACGGAATCGACGACAATGGGAGACATGTTTTCTCGTTCATGTTGCGAGTTCACGCTTCAGCTCGTCTGTAGTGCACCACTTTCTGCGTTTTGTTTTTAGCGTTTTAGTTAAATTAGGGTTAGGATTTTCGGTGGTTTTAGGGTTTTGCGTCGGGTTTATTGGAATCCGGATTTCGTTCGAAACTACTACGTAAAGTCCATTCTATCCTCCAACATCTAGCGGCAATCGACGGATTATAACGGCAAGCATGGAATTGAAAAATTAACCAAAGTGTGTCCTGATTTGAGAAAATGGAATACCTCAGGGATGTATATTATCATACTACCCGTTGCCAAATGATTTAGGAAAATGTACGGAGATGACTACATTTTTTAGGAAGTAATCCAGTTTAAATTTTGTGCATTGAGAAAATTGAATATTTTTTGCTCGCTATTTTTTCCTTCCTTTTAATTGGTAACATTGTATATATATTTTCACCTAAATCTGAATTGCTGCACTTGTTTTTTAATTTTCCTTATTAAATAGTTAATTAAAAAAATTGAAGCGTTGAGTTGTAGCATTTGCCAAAAGCATATGAAATTGCTTTTACAATCCAATTTCAGCAACTTTCAATGACATGCATTTTTCAAATTCTGAATTGTAATCAGTTCGTGAGATAAATTTAGAATTTTTATTTATAGTTTTAAGAATTTCTATAAAGTAGAATTTTGTGTTTTCTTTTTAGTTTCTCCTATTATCATAGTCATATATATTATATATATGTTTGATGCTGTAGAGAATTTTTGGTGAATGTCGTTTCAGTTAGTAAGTGGCATTGTTGAATTTGTATGAGGAAGTGGTGTTGGTGAAGAAGAAAAATTGGCAGAGGATTACAGTGGTCGATTGCTCGGTAGATGTGGGTAAGTGCGTGCAATTGGGTGTTTCCAGTTTTAAAAACTGAAAAGTAGGATTTTTAACTATTTTTCATCCAGATTCTATGGTTTGAATTATGTTGGTTAAAATTGTTGATGTTAATTTCTTTATTTTCGACATGAGTATGGGGGAATTTGTGATACATATTGTTATTTATTCAAAATAATTCTTGAAGTGAGTATTGGTTTATGTTTTGAAACTTCGTGATTTATGTAGAACATGTTTGATATTAATATTTTATTTTTCACATTAATTACAGATTCCTGAGGCAAATATGAATTTTAGAGGCATGAATACTGCTATGTTTGTTATGCATCTTAAAATTAAGGTTATGGTAAAACTATGGTTCCATGATGTTATTATAAATAAATCTGCCTTGGCCAGATCAGAGTAAAACAAAAAAGCCGAATCTGGCTGGCCCTTGGCTGGAAAGAATTCGCATGAGGCCACAAGCTTTCCCAAAATAAGGGAAGTTCTGTTGCTTACTGCTCACTGAAAAATCCAACTTATAAGACAGTCAAGTCGTTCCCGTATTATTCATCTCCTTTTCTTCTATTCATCAGATTGTACTTTGACTCATTCAAGGTGAAAGGTTGGGTAAAAAGAGGGAGAGGAAAATGCTTTGGTATATGCTTACTTCTGCGTGAATGGCAATTCTCAGATGTGGGATCATTCCTCTCTAAGTCAAAATGGGCTAGAATGATTCTATTGATAGAGCTTTCACACCGCACATAGAATTCTTTTTTTGCCTTTCCATTCCATTCTTCGTTCTCTCCATTATATGCAACTTTTGATTTCTTGGATGCATTCAAGCTGGGTAACCATGGTTGAATTTTGATTGTTATGTTTCATCCACTTCACATTGGAATTAAAGGAAAGCCAAGACCTGATTGATTTTAAATGCTTGTTGGTCAATTCTGCTGTTGTTTATTGTAGTTCCATTATTACTGGGGCTTCGTGCATTTTGTTGCTTGATGTTTGGTTGGTCAATTTAATGTTGTGTTGTACATATGCTAATGTTGCTTTTCTACAGTCGATGGAGGTTAACAACTTTTCTTTTCATTGTTTTCTGGACATAGTTAATCTTTGACTTGTTTGATAGCATTAATAATACAGATACAATTTTTATTCCAGGATGCAATAGAGCACCTTGCTGCACTTGCTAACAAGCTGGGTATATCTCTCACGGATATATATGTATGGAAATTTCAATCAAGTTTTTCATTGTTTTCTATCTGATTCTTTCGCAGAATCTTCAGATGGAAGACTTAGATATTTTTTTTTTTTTTTTTGATTGATTTGATGCTAATGAGGTTGTTCACCTTTCAGCTGTCAGCAAAATCACCACAAACGCCAGCTTATGCTGTTGAGCAAGGTGATGTTGTCTGCCAGGAAAATCTCTCTCGTGCAGTTTTTAATGTTCTGTTCGTATCGCTGTTTCTCCAATCAGTTAGTTTAGTTCTAATAATTATATTCTTCAATTAAGATCATTTTAAAGGTATTTAGCAGTAACGCTTAGACAGTCAAGACTCTGTATCCCTGGTGCAAATAGAGTGGTTTATGCAAGATTGGTTTAGTTGGATAATCCTGTCAAGAAAAGGGAGGGTTTGGGGTGCTATTTTGGATACACATTGTTAATGATCCTATTGCTGTTTAATTATCACTTCCATCACAATCTGATTGACAATCTCTACTTTACAATTTGAGTTTGGTTTATTTCTAGGGTGGCGAGATAATGGTGTTTTTCTCTTACATTTACCAAATAATATGATGGTGATAATTTTAAATAGTTCTCTTTGGTCAAATTTTTTTATTAAATTTAAAAGTTGTGTTTTCTAATGCTAGATTATGATGAGAAGGCTGAACATGCAATTGATTATGAAGATATTGATGAGCAGTATGATGGGCCAGAGATTCACACTGCAAGTGAGGAGGACTATTTATTGCCCCCAAAAGAGTATTTTTCTGCTGATATTTCTGTGGCTGCTTTGAAACCTCTAGCCACTCCATTTATGATGAAAATTATGATGAGGATGAGGAACTAGAAAAGGAACATGAGGTGGTGGATAAAGAAACTGAAGTTACAGCTGTCTCCTTGTCAGGTTTTTTTCATCTGATCATAGATGTAATAACTCATAACTTTATATATATAAAAATATTAGATCATGTATCAAAGGAGTAGTATCAGGTTTATTTCATCTGAGTTTATCTTGCTTATTGTTGGCCTTTTCCAGCATCACAAACTTTTTTCAAATTGTAAGGCTTCCTATTTGGGTGAAAGTCTTACTTTCTCAAGCCATGTCACCAACTTCAAGATATCTATCTAGACAGATAGATAGGTAGACTGTCTTTCCTAAATTGATCATGTGTCCCAAAAACAAAAAATTCATCTGCCAAGCTCTAACATCTTTTGAGATTAGAATGTTTTTAATTTTAAGATTGACTAAACAAAAATTTGTCACGCCTATGTTCACTTGTTGTTCTGTAACTTCTTCACATGCATACAGGAAGCATTTGCAAGTACAGGTTGTTAGATGCCAAAAGGGTTGTTGGTTTTGAAACCAAACCAATTGTTGGGAGAAGAATTTCTTTGGCTTGTTAGGTTGTTGGATGCAGAAATTTTAGTTTTGGTCTAACTTAGCCTTTGCCTAGCACTTGATCCCTGTCCTTTTCTCTCCCAAAATTTATGATTGATTTAATTGTATGTGTACGAGTCATCTAATTGAGCAATTTTAACTTTGTACATATTTTTATTTAAATACACCTCTCCTTGTTTATTAGGGGAAAAAAAAAAAAAAAAAGACAAGCAATTTTGATTTGGTTATATGGATTTTGTTCTATGGAGGCTGAAAGAGTTATAGGCTTGCAATTTTGAAGACATTGTTTCCCTGATTTTGAATATATAGCAACTGATTCTTTGATTATTTAGGAATCACTGGTTCTTTATTGTTGAACTGATTACCATGTACCACTGTTTCAAAGTTTTAGTTGATGTTTGACTGACTTTAGTGTCTTCTTTCCAGGTGAGCAGGGTCATGGTATTGTAGCAGTTTCACAGGAAGAAAAATCTCTTGAGCATGAACTGAAAGTTGGTTCTTTGGGTGCTGAAGAAGATATAATAACTGAGGTAGAAGATCATGATGAGGTCAGTCAGTTGTTTGTAATTTTGCCTTGGAATTTCTAGAAATTTCAACCCTCACCCCCTTCTGTTTTGCCTTTTGGATTGTGTTTTGTGTTAGATATCTCTTATATTAGAAAGTTCAGAAACGTTTTTGATAAATAGTTAAAAGCTGATATGTGTAACCCTTGTGAAAAGTAGTAGTGTATTCACTGTAGGTGAAATACTATTGCTTTGAAGTAGTTGATTTGCTGCAGATGATGTCATACTGAATATTACCTTTTGGAATTGCTTGATTCATGCTTCAAATGAATCAACTTTGACAATAGAGCATTATGTGGCACTAAGCTTGTAAAATATTATGATGACTTGCAAATTAATTATTTGCACGTATGCAAAGATGATTACAATGAGACTATGCACTATTTTGTTAACTCTTGCAATGGTTAATATCGTAGTGTTTTTTGTCCTTTTTTAAATGTGCAGTTGCAGTTCTAATTGAATCATGAATTTCTTTGCTAGAAGTACCCTCCTTGTGTATGCATATATTTGCTTCTCGGATTATCCTGCTTAGAATTGGTAATTGTCTATATGGCCCGGTTGTTTTTGTGGGTTATGATTTCTAAATTGAGAATTGCAAATTTGTATTTGTATTTGGACTGTCCTTTTCCTATTTTGTGGTTAAGATTAGTTTGGAATTGGTTTGTGATTTTTGGGTCAATTCCTATTTTGAGATTTAATGAAGTTTTAAGGCCTGTTTGTGACTCTGAGATTTGAACATCACCAGTCCATTCTATCTCCTCCTCTACCATTAGCACGTGCCACTGATCATGTGAGGGGATAAAACTTGTGAAGACCTGTCATGGTTACAAATAGTTTGATTTGAATTAAGCTGTCTAAATTGACCTGATTTTTTGTCTTGTGACTAATTTATACCTCAACTATGTAGATTCAGTTAAGCCTTATATTTAATTTAAAGGAAAATTATTGCAACATTGGTCTTAATTCATTAGTATATAAACTGATTCTTGACCCTTGTCTAAAATACTCTTCAATTATTAAAAGTAATATGGAAATAATTAAAATATGCTGTACGGGTAGATGTTGTGTCAACTTAGTCAACTGTTATATAAATAGTTCTATGAGTACTTAGAGCCTTTTTTTTTTCCTAAGGATTAATTGTCTAAATTTGTTTATTTTAGTTAATTAAGATTTTTTTTTTTTTTAAACTGAGGGACTTTTAAGACACTTTTTGCTTAAAAAAGTAACTTTTTATTACTTTTTGTCTTAATATTAAAAGTCTACAAATCTAATAAAATAAATGCACAAAATTGTCCATGTCTAGTTTATTTATTTACTAATTTGCCCATTTAAATATCTAACATTTTTCATTTTTCTTTTCAAGATGCGTATGTTTTTCATGAATAAATTATACAACATAAAAATTTAATATAATAAGATAACATAATTATTATTATTTTTTGTTTTTTATTTTATTTTAATTTAAATTTATGAAGGAATCTTTCAAATTGAAAATGTATATATTTACTTCTGTAAAATATGAGCAGCTATGACAAAATTTGAGATTTTATTATTTATTTAATATTTAAAATTATAAGGATATAAAAGTATAAGGATTGATTTTCAGAACTTTTTATTTTAAAAAAAACAACTTAATACTTACATTCAAATTTTAAATAGAAAAACAAACAGTTTGTTTAGATTCAGAATTTGGTCTGATTCAGAATTCAGATTTTTTAGATGTTTAGTAAAAAGAACAAATGCTACCTTACTATTTTACTTGTTTTTGTCTAAACTCGTTATCATAATAGTATCATGTGTGATAAAATGACAAAGTCATTAAATTACTGAATAACACATTTTACGTGCAAAATATGTTATTTCCTAAGAAAATAACTTTTTAATTTTTTATTGCTTGATAGCACAGCATTTCATTTGGGTACTAACTGTATATTTTGAATTAATTAATGGTGATATTGAGAATATGAGTAGTTCTATGTGGTTATCAGAGGGTTCTTTCCATGGTGATTTGAAGCCTTTCAAGATGATTTGGAAGGCTAAAATCCTGCTTATAGTTCAAGTCCTTTGGGATTAAGATCAAGGTATAAATAATATTGGGGAGGTGATGTTCCTTTGGCCATCTTGATGTGGGATGGTTAGAAGATTGACTTCTATCCATCTTTTCCTCCATTGTGGAGTGGCTTTAGATTTGTGTAGTAGAGTTTGCAAGGAAGCTAAGATATTGAAGGCCGTTCAAGATTATGGCTGGAAGAAATAAAAGTATATTTATGAAGATGGAGATTAAAACATAGATCGCTTATGGGATAGTTTTTTTATCTTCATACATTTGAATTGGGAATGGTTTTTGAGATAATCTTGTGTAGTTTTGTTGTAGGATGTAATTTTGATTATAAGTGTTCCTTGTCAATTGTTTTGTTTTTGTTTGTGGACATCTAATTTGAACCCCTCACTATTTTGGTGTGAGCAAACGTTTAACTGTAGACCTCTTGTACCGTCCCAAAAGTTTTTTATCAGTTGAACTAATTAACACCCACCACAAAGGAAAAAAATGTATTAATAATGGCCATTGGAAATCAATCTTACTAATCTGTCAATATAATAATGTACAGGAGATTGATGATTTAGTGAAAGAGCCAACAGATGGACAAGTTTCCACACCACTGCCAGTCCTTTGCGTACAAGATGGAAAGGTGATCTTACGGTTCTCTGAAATTTTTGGTAATCATGAACCCTTGAAGAAGGGGAAGAAAAGAGACCAAAGGCATTCCACTCCTAAAGGTAACACGGTCTTGTTTTCAGACTTTACGTTTCCAATACTTCCTAATCTGTTGAATTCTTGGAGTCATTCTCTGTCAATTTATGTTGATGCTTTTTATTTGCATAGTTCATGTTTTAATTTTCTGGGTTCTTCCTTCTGCATTTATTGTCCAGATAAATTCAATTCTATGGATATTTCCAATCTTGTTGAAGAGGATGAAGAGATG
>JAWDEX010180402.1:0-14197 GCA_035221805.1 Trichilia hirta | reverse complement strand
TGAAAAATTAAAATTCAAGATCAATATTGTTTGGTAACCGATTTTTACGGAAGTTGTAGAGTGTTTAACACCTTCCCTACACTTAATCAACCCCCCGAACTTGGAATCTAAACTTTTAGGCTGTCTATCCCACTATTATTTGGACAGATGGCGACTCCATTTTTTTTTATTTCTTTTTCCTCAAATTTTGGATGATGTCAACACTGACCACTCAAACTTCACATTCTTTTGGGTCAAACGTGTTAATGGGGCAGCTATCCTAGAGTTGTTCTCAATAAATCATCTATAATATCCAGTTAACCGTAAGAAACTTCAAATTTCTATGACATTAGTAGGTTGATGCCAGTTTTGTATGGCCTTAATCTTCAGAGAATCCATACTAATGCCATCTTTTGTCACCACATAACCTAGAAAAGTCAACTTCGAAAGTCAGAATTCACACTTTAAGAACTTAGCATAAAGCTTATGTTCTTGTAATATTTATAACACTTGATGCAGATGTTCTAAATGCTTCTGTTTACTTTGTGAGTATACCATAATTTCATCAATAAAAAAAATTAAAAATTGGTTCAAATATGACCTAAACACCCTATTCATCAAGTTCATAAATGCTGCAGGGGCATTAGTCAAGCCAAAAGACATCAATAAAAACTTATAATATCCATATTTGGTCTGAAAAGCTATCTTTAGAATATCTTCTTTTCTTTAATTAATGATACCCTGATCGAAGATCAATTTTAGAGAGACACTTAGCCCCCTATAACTAATCAAATAAGTCATCAATCCTCGGTAATGGATATTTATTCTTGATTATCACCTTATTTAGCTACCTATAATCAATACGCAGTCTAAAGGTTCCATCTTTCTTTTTTACAAACAATACTGGAGTGCTCTATAAAGACACACTAGGGCGTATGAAACCCTTATCTAATAAATCTTACAACTTTACCTTTAGCTCCTTAAGCTCTACTAAAGCTATCCTATACAGAGAAATTAAAATAAGTTATGTGCCCGATACAATATTAATATATAACTTAATTTTTTTATCAAGTGATAAGCCTGACAACTCTTTTGGAAATACATCTGGGTGCTTTTTTACCACTAAAACTCGATCAATACTCTGCCCCTGAACTCTTGAATCTATCACACATGCTAAATAATCCATACTCCCCTTTTTAAGCAGTCTATAAGCATGCACAGTTAAAATCAGGTGATAGGATACATCACTTCTATCCTACTGGTATACCCTGACTGGCTCATTTGAAATGTAAATGGTGATAGTTTTTTCTTAACAATCAATAACTACATGGTGCTTCGATAACCAATCTATACCCAAAATAACATTAAAACTCAGGATTTTGAGTAGCACCAAATTTACATAATATTTATGTCTATCAACCATAATTAGACAACTTTTTATAACCTGTATCACCTCTACGGGATCTCTAATAGGAATGTCTACTACTATAGGTGAGTCTAAAAGTTTTGTCTCTCTCTCCAAACAAGTAATATAATACAGTGAAGCAAATAAATGCATGGCACTTGAATTAAATAGTACTCTAGCATAATGCTCTAACTAAAAGAGTACTTTTAACTACAGTATTAGATACTTGTACATCCTGAACGATAAGAGTATAAATTTGACCTTCAGCTCTGCTAATAGAGGTCTATCCTCAATCTGTAGCTATCTATCCACGACCTCCTACTATTTGAGATTTATCAGTAGGCCTCTATGCTGTTCCTCCAGTGCTTTAGCCAAATTGAAGTCATGGTGAGACTAGTATAGTGCTAATAAATGGCAACTGATCCATGGCACTTGATAATCTCTCTTTAGATGTCCTAATTGTCTACAACAATAACACTCTTTAGTTTCTAATCAAAAAGGACCCCTATGCATCTTTCCATAGGTACGACATGCTGGTACACCTGAGAGTGGCTGGGCTATTGATGATGTGGACATAGCTTGAGATATGGTACTTTGAGCTAGCCTACAATTGGAGTCCATATGTGCAAGGCTCTTATCTCAGTCTATAGTAAAAGGAAGGGATGATGTCTGCTACTATCTACTAGGTCCTTCCTATCGTGATCTATCACTACCCTTTGATTTTGGCCTATTTGGAGACCCCCTCTCTACTTGCCTTTCTCGAACTCGTGCCTTGAACCTGAGGGTGGCATCCAAAACCTGAGGATAAGTAGTTGTCTCTGTGAAATGAATTAATCTAAGTAAATAGTCTTAGAGATCATGAACAAACTGCTTCATTTTTATCTCTTTAGTATTGATCAAATGAAGAGAAAATCTCGACAATCGTGTAAATTGTATGTTATACTCTACTACTATCATCTACTCCCTTTGGACTAATTACTTAAGTTCTCTAGCTCTAGCATCTCTAATGCTTTGTGGAAGAAAATGAGTTAGAATGGTAGAGCTAAACTCAAGACACTCTAATAATGGTCTACCTTCTCCTCTATATTGTAACTAGGATGTACACTTGTCATATGCAATGTCTTAAAGTTGAAAACCCATTAACTCTATGACTTTAGCTGAAGAACACCCTCCAATCTCTAAGCTGATAGACCTGGCACTAAGTCTGGAATGAGAATTAAGGTAAGAGGCACTAGAGTAGGTCATCATTGCTACTATTATTGCCTCAATAATTCTATTATAGTATTTAAGTTTGTTGCATATTTTGCTATAGAAATATTTTTTGTAAGGCTTGTTGCCTTATCAATTGCTTCCTCTTTTATTTCCTGTAACCTTCTTCTTCTAAAGCACCACTAACCTCTATAAGCAAGTTCTTAAAGCATGGAAGAACCTTGGTCAGGGTCTTCAACTTGCGAAATCTTAATAGCACTAGCACATTTTTAGGTGCCATTGTTATCTAAAATCAAGAAAAATAAAAGGATTATCTTATCCCTAAAATTCTATAGACATAACAAAGAGTTAGAAGATAATTATACAGATTGGATATAAAAGAATAGTGCATTATATGCAAATAACCCGAACATATTACATATAATAGCCTAATCCTACCCACACAGTCACAGACCTTTAACCTTGATTATGATACCAACTTTGTCACACTCTTAATAATTTTGAAATGCGACTGACAGGAGATAAGAACCCTTTATCTCCCTTAGCCTGACATATCATGCAATAATATTTACGCATACACATATATACATATAACTAATGTATTAAACACCAATGTATTAATTGTTTATAAAACATGTAATAAAACTTTTAAACTAATACATCAAATATTCAGAAATATATAACAAGTTTCTTTAACTTGAACACAATAATACTATACAAACTGGACTTAAAATCCTCTTTATGATTGCATATTGATATCACGATCTTCAAGTTTGTTTCCACAACTTGTAACCACTATAAAATATAATCCTGCAAAACTAAAAAAGGAGGAATAAGGTAAGTCTGAGAAGACTTAGTTAGTGGAATCCAAAAAAAAAATTATCATTTTAAAGATATCAAGGTATTTGAAATATATCAACTATTACATAAAACTTTACTATAAAGTATAACTAAAAGAAATTATTTTATACCTTCACTAGCAATTTATGATAGACAATTTGATGTAAGTATGCATATGCTCATCTGTGTAATACTTTATATCTATATTCTGGTCTATGACTAAGGATATAACACTTGATCGAGCAAAGGGATAGGGGCTCTATCTCGCTTCTTTAAGAGGATGATTACCTCTCCTAATTCACGGATCAATATTGTACCCTTTGTCTATTTCTATTGATCATTTCATAAGCATGCATACTAAAATGCAACAATCATGTGATGGAATAATGAAAACCTTTATAATTCATAAACATCATAACCTCATGTTTAAAATCTTTAAACAATGTAGAAAAGATTTCATTTCAACAAGGACTATTTGAATAGGACTACTTTTATTCTTATCAAAACACAGCCAAATTTATTAACTCAAAGAATCAAATAATGCTAATGTCACAGAACAACAAGGATTTAAAACAAAATGCCTTTGACTTAAAACACATCGCTAATACACCATAAGGTTTAAAATATTTTGAAAAAAAAAGTAATTTCACTTATAACGTATGAGATACAAAATCAATGCCACTATTTCAAAATTTTTTAAAATAATGCAATTTTATAACATTTAAAATATAATAAAACATAAGGAGCTTCACTCACAGTGCTAGTTAAACATCGAATTGTGCCTAAATCTGTGAGAGCTAGATGGTCGCTCTCTCAAAGTATCTAACATGATAATAAAAATGTCATCAATATAATAAAGCATGAAGACATAACATTAAACACATCTATCCTAATATATACATAAACCTCCAACTCTTTAATCACCCACCTTTTGGCTTAAACTAGTTAATTCTAGCACCTAAGTGTTACTTTCAACCTCAAAACTCTTTAACAAGTTTAATTCGTAGCTTTCACGCATATAAATATATAGGAAATAAATAGTTTCTATGAGTGAACAGTAACTAAACATGGTAAAATTTATTTAAAATATGATATCATCATCATAATAAAGCTAAAAGTCTTACCCAAGGGTTAATTTAAACCCTAGCAGTCTCGATTAGTAGTAATTGCCAAAAAAATTTTCTCGTAAACACTATTCTATCCTTTTCTTAGCTTATTACTCAATTAAAACATAAAATAAAGTATTTATGGTGTTAATGATGTAGAGGAGCATTGATTTGTAGTAAGAAACCTAAAGTTAGAGGGTGAAAATTGAAGGAATTTGAAAGAGAAAGGAAAGAACACTAAATGGAAACAAAAAGGGAGAAAATGTAGGAGAAAAAAGGATGGAGAGCAAATCACATTTCCAACTTCTAATCTCTCTCAATTGATGCTCTTGGAAATGTCTAAGCTAACCTTGAAGTAGAGGAATGGGTATAAAATTATTTGAGGCTGAATGGTCAATTAACTAAGCAAACTAACATCTTCAAAGTTTTCAAACCATTAACTTTCCTGGTTGATGTCTAATTTTCATTATGATTTCTTTTTATAGAATTCTCATTCTATCCTCCCTCATTGGAAACAAAAAGTTTGGCAATTAAACTTATAGATCATCAAGAATTTATCTCAAAGTTATAGGTATGAGATTGAGACTTATAACACATCAATATGAAGTTATTAACTTAATTTTTATCACTCAAACACAAATTTTAAAATGATCAATGCCCTTAAGACATAAAATAACTATTTTGCTCTGAAGCCAAAATAAAGAACCTCTACTCAACTAATTTCTTGATTAATTTAAGCTACATCAGTATTATAAAACATGGGTCATTATAGTAAATAGCTATCTTAAGAGCTTTATTCCATAAAGACTTAAGAAGCTTAAAGTTATTAAGCATACTTTGTACTATGTCTAATAATGTTCGAGTTTTTTCTACTATACTATTTTGATTTAGAGAACTAAACACAGTGTATTAGACAATAATCCCATATTTTTGAGAGAATTTCGTAAATAGACCAGGTACTTATCTATTTTCTACGTATCTATTATAGTATTCACCACTTTTATCAAACTCACAATTTTTATTTGCTTACCATATTATTTCTTTACTTTAACTTTGAATATTTTAAAATCATCTAGTGTTTCATCTTTATTATTCAACAAGTAGAGATATATATATTATAAATAATCATCAATAAAAGTGATGAAATACTTATGATTATATGTATCTAAACTAGGGCTGTAAATATTTGCATGTATAATTCCTAATATATCTGAGCTTCTCTTGGCACTTTTCTTTTACTTATTAGTGTGTTTATCTTTTACACAATCCACACAAGTCTTAAAGTTAGTAAAATCTAAAGTACTAAGTATTTTATCAATTATTAGCCTTTTAATTCTATTTATGGAGATATGTTCCTATCTTCGATGCCACAATATAAAAGAGTCTTCATTCATAACATATTTTTGAATACCAATATGAGTATGCATTGTATTATAACAAGCATTATTTTATAAATTAATAAGATAAAGTCCATCAAATAATATACCATTTTCAGCAAATTTAGAATTATAAAATATATTTATTAAATTATTCAAAAAATTGAAAGAAAATTCAAATGGTACAAGTCTTAATACTGAAATCAAATTTCTAAAAAAATTAAGAATATAAAATATTTTATTTAGTGTTATTACAAAACTTCTATTAAGAAATAAATCGTATATCGTAATAGTCTGAATAGTTGAGCATATTTTATATTCAAAAATGATATGATGCTCAGCTCCTACTGGCTTTCTTAGATTTTACAATATTTATAAAACATTCATAATATAAATTGTTAAACCAGAATTAATCTACCATGTGTTATGATAAAGATCAGCCATATTAGATTCATAACTTATATAAAAAATTAAAATACTTTTTTTAAATAACCATTTCTGAAATTTGATCTAATTCTTCTCCATATACCCCTTTTTCTTACAAAAGAAGTATTTGAATTCTTTCTTAATTTTAACTTTGATAGATATTTACGTTTTTTCTTCTTTTTGTTCTTTCCTTTTACCTTTAAATGTGCACTTTAAAGTCATTCTCATTTCAACAATTAACCACCCTTCTTCTTGAACACACATGGCCATTAGTTCATTAATAGATCACTTATCCTTATGTGTGTTGTATGAGATTTTGAAGGATCGATAAGATTATGAAAGAGTATTAAGAATATAGTATACCAAAAAAGATTTTGATATTTTAACCTCTAATACTTTTAGTTGAGCTGCTAAATTTCCCATCTTTATGATGTGCTTTTGCACACTACTAATAGTAGTGAGTTTTATAAAAGAGAATTTTATTATCATGGTACTTAATAAATCTTTATCTAAAGATTCAAACCGTTCATCAATAGCTCTTAATAAAGTATGGATATTATCATGCTAAACAACCAAACCATGAATGCCAATAAAAATTTTAGTTTTCATGAATATAACACTAAAGTAATTAGATTGCTCCTAGTATTCATAAAGCTTAATTTATGCTAGAGTGCTAGCATCAGTAATTACTGATGGTTTGTCTTTTTAAATAGCATAATCTATATCCAACTATCCTAAATATAACAATATTTTCTTTTTTTATATTTTATAATTATCTCCTACTAACTCAGGAACATCTAGGTTAATGTTAAATATGTTGTAGGTTATGTTATTGCACATATTACATGCTTGTGTTAAAAATTTGAGGCTAAATATAATTTATTATAATTTATCAATATAAAATTTTTTAAAATATGAATCAATTGACATAAAATACTATCTATGTGCTAAATATTTTACTCTAATAGATTCATATATTTATATAATAAAATTTTTTAAATTATTTTTTTTAATTCCTGTGGGTAAGTTAAAGAAATATAATTTAATAGTTTATTTTAATTAATCATATAAATGAAATAAAATTATTGTCAGATAAAATTTGTCACATTAAATATGAGTAATTATAATTTATGTCTTTTAAACTATATATGATCTTAAAATTTATATATAATTTTTACTTTAATTTAGAGATAATGTGGCTACTTTCTAATTCGTAAAAAATCATATGGATCATTTGGACATATATAATTTCTAAAAATTTTACTTAATACTTTTGTTTTCTTAAATTTATTATAAGGTAATTGAGAGTAATATATTTAAATCAAAAATTATACTAGGTCAATGTCTATGAAAGGCTTAAGGAATCATAAGCAGTCCCACTTAAAGTTTAATTTTCTTAGGCAGCTTATGGCCTTTTTGATAGAATTTTTTTAGACACATAATTAATAGCAAAATAAATTACATCAACTATACCCAACAATAATTCTTAATATTGGCATATTTAATTTGCATAATATCATAAATATTTTTTTAAATTTAACATTCTTAATTTATTATATGTTCATTTTTCAATGCATATAAATAAAACATATAAATTAAGTCTTTAGTATAAGTTTTTTACCATCCAAAGTTTTCTGATTCATGAAATTAAGTTTGCATGCATAAGGATCTAGGTAATAAATATATATGGATAGTTTAAAATTTTCATGAAAACAAACCTTATGTTCCTTTACTTCTAACTGTTAGATGCAATCTTTTGAAGCTTTAGAGTACCAAAATAGATACTTCTCTATCAAGTGATGTCCTTGTCTTCAACTTTTCTCTTTCACCTTTATAAAAATCCTAATCAAAATATTTTT
The DNA here is from genome assembly GCA_035221805.1 of Trichilia hirta. Classification (NCBI taxonomy): domain Eukaryota; kingdom Viridiplantae; phylum Streptophyta; class Magnoliopsida; order Sapindales; family Meliaceae; genus Trichilia; species Trichilia hirta. The sequence goes on along the minus strand of JAWDEX010180402.1, from coordinate 5,997 downwards.
GATATATCTAAGTTTTCTAGCAAAACCCTAACTTTTCAAATGAATGAAATTCAATTTCAACACTTAAAATTAACTATACAAGCTTATAGATCACATCTAAAAGCTTTAAAATCAAGTTTAAATTATTCAAAATGATAAAAAATTGATCATACTTTGGCAACGAGAAGAATTTCATCCAAAAAAAAAAAAAAAAAGGTTATGAAAATATTTTATTTTTCTTTTCTTAAATAAAAATAATTAATAAATTCCTTTATATATCTTTTTATTTAATTAATAATTAATTAAATTAAAATACTTGAAAAATATAAAGCCAAGTGTATGATCCAAAATTAGACACATCTCCTGCATTATAACCATCCATGTGTAATATTAGTGTAAGGCCAAGATTATGCTATTTGTTAAATTTTCATTTACTAGGATAAAATACTTAACATATAACCACTTATACCACATATAAGCTTAGATTAACCAATCATATTATCTTAATTTTATGTATTAAAGTATTGCATAATCCAATTAAGAAAAATTTAAGGTAATATATGGCAAGATTCAATAGGTTCATCGTAAAATTAATAGTAGACATAATTCTTAAACTAACTCTCTTAATTTATTTTATTAATCTTATAAAATATTAATTAAATTTTTCTACAGACCAATATTGACCCCTAACCATGCAATACAACCCCTGAATTATAATGAAGTACAAAACTTTAACTAATAAACTTGTCCATCATCAGTTATCGTGTAATTTAATTTTTTTTATCACACAATGCTTTGACCGAATCAAAAGTATGCTAATATCATCAAATTTTTTTAAATTTGATGCTATGTATAATAAATATCAGATAACAACTTTATTATGTATTACTATTGGGAGTACACTTCTCAATCAAATACAATATTTTATTCTAATTAAGAATTTTATAAGTCAAATCTGTATTATTTTGATAAAGCATTCTACCTCAAATATTAAGGTTGATAGATCCTTACTTAAATATTCACATATCTCTATAAATGTCTTACTATACCCAATAACTACCTATACAAGCCTTAATGCAGACTTTTCTTGACTAGTATTAAAGTATAATAATTCATCTACAAGATATCCATAATATTGTTAAGTCTAAAGATCATTTACATAATTGATACGATAATTATCTAATTAATAATTAAGTTTAATTAGTATTTGGATAAATCATGTGAGTCTATTCAATGAACTCATAATCAACCAATAAGCACCTACACACTTCCTTTAGTGTCACCACAAGTAATCTATAAAATCAATTATCCTCTATCATACATAAAACAAGATTAGTGTATATTAGTCTATCAAATAATATGAATGTCCCAATATATAGTTCTATGACTAAGAATATTTAGGAATGATACTACTAACATATAGTCTCATAAATATGAAAGTCTCATAACAATGTGTATTGTATATATTTTATTGGCTTTATCATAATATGTAAATTAAATATACATGTAAATATGATAAAAGATAATATAATATAAAATATTTATTTTATTAATCATAAGATTGACAATAGATATATAAAATTATAATCATAGATCACATTGTAATTGACTTTTAGGGCATACATCTCTTCATTTAGCATTCAAATATGCATATAATAAAGCTTAAACAATATATGTAATTACATCAAATTAAATAAATATTAGAGCATATCAAAATTATAGACATTATCAATTTACATATTAATTGCAAATAATAAAAAATCATATTTAAATGCATACTTATCGAAAGTACATAAAAATAAATGCAAAAATTAAGACATTTATCTAACATTTAATATGCATATAAAAACATAAATAATATGTATAAATTATGCCAAATATGTAATTAATAGAAAACTATAAAATTTAAAAGTTTTTTGGACTAAATTCTAATTATGGTAAACTTTTGGGCCAACATTATAAATTTCATACAATCAGACTCCTTTGTAATAATGTTAATAATTTAGTCAAAATTTTAATAACTAAAAAGAGGTTTTGAACTAAAATAAAAATAAAATTTTAAATTTTTTGAAAAAAGAGATTTCTTTAATTGTGAATGTTAAAAAATAGAAGCACTTAAAAGTGTAATTGGCCCAGGAGTAAAGGCCTCAAAACTATACTTTGGGCATTTTGGGTTTGAATCTTAGTACTGTTATATTTCAAAATATCTTTTTAATAATATGAACGACATGTTGTTCGCTTATCGTCTGCTAAAGATAGTAATTTAGGTCATGACACGATTATTTGATACGAATTTAATACGATTAAATAGATTTAGATTTAAAAATTTTGACACAAATAATAATAGAATCGTATTCATGTTACACGATTAATAATCGTGTCATATTCGATTTTGACCTTCTGAATTTGTTTATGACACGATTAGTTAGATGAAAAATCATGTTTAAATAAATAATCGTGCCTAAATGAAGAATTATTTAGTATGATAATTTTATTTATTAATATTTTGATATTTAATTTATATTTAAATAAATAATTAATTAAATAGATTAAATTTTATATTAATTAATTAAATTAGATGAATGGATTAGATCAAGTTAATGATCCGACTGTATCGAGTTGTGTTACTTGTTGAATAAATATATGACATGATTATAAGACGAATAATAAATAGATGACATGATTAATAAATAGATCGTATTCAGATTGAGGATTCATGACACAATTAATATAGGAATCAGATTCAGGTTAGCTCAAAAACTACTATAAATTTATTGACAAGACACGAATATGATACAGTAATCCAAATTGCCACCTCTAGTGTCTGAGTACAAATTTAGATGACATGTCGTTTTAACTAAATGAATGACATGACATTTCATTTCAGGGGTTTTCATGAACCTCTAATCAGGTCGACTGGACCCGATTTTGCTTCAATTGCAAACTTGGAAATCAAAAATATTTTCTACCAATTTTTCACTATTTTTGGCGATAATTTTAACATGTTTTAAGTCTATTTTACTCAAAATTTAATTTTAAATCTAATAATAATATTTATTTTCATGAAAAATGATAAAATTTGATTGCATGAAAAAATAAATAATCGGCCGAATTTTTTTAAACTCAATTTCTTTGATAATTCATCAAAAAAAACTTAACAAGGCAGAGATAATTATAGGTTCTACTACCAAATGTATGTATAAAAATAATAAGCATGCTATAAAACATATAAAATTAAATTGCCAAAGCTTTAAAAAACATACTTCTTATCATTACTATTTGATACTTCTCTTAAATCTTGGTAAATTCTTCTAAACTCTCTTAATCTTTTCAAAATAGTATTTGAATAGAATAATAAACTTAGAGAACTAAATAAAACAAAAAAAAAAAAACTCTCTACTTATAAACATTCTCCCATCAACGAAAAAATTTTCATTTTAGAGAATTAATAACTATTATTAACTCTTAATGCAGTAATTTCAAAAATTAAAAAACACAATTATAGACCATTAAAAAGAGTTATGATTACTAATTAAGAAATTAAGAACTATCATAAAGGTTATTCATGATCATTAAATTTTAATATTAAGAGTAATAATTAACCTATAAAAAATACATATTATTTAAATTCAAAAATATGTTTTGATTATTTTGGCACCTTATTTTAAAAAGAGTTAAATATTTTTTTGGAAATAGAAAATAAACATATTCGCTATTTTTATTTTAATACTTAAATATGGCTAAGTGTAGGTAAAACTTAAATATATTCATATTTTAGATATAAGGAACGAGTGCTACGGAAAATGCTGTACGAGCTACAACATGGTTTTGGAAACACAAGGTCAAGACAATTCACCATATTCAAACCAAAAAACAATAGATTACATACAAAATATACAAGCATTGCTTGATATATTCACTAGTAGAGTTTTACACAGTAGGAACAATCGGTGGTTCATGAGCATCTCGAGCCTGATTCTTCTTCAATCTTCTTATTGGCTTAAGGATATAGTTCGTCATTTTTACAGTAATTCGAATCATCTGCCCAAGAAGAAGAATCCCCACCAAGCTTATAATTCACAAAAGAATCCCCGTAATTTCCCCGTATATATGATAATAGTCAGTAGAAAATTCATCACCGTAATTTCCATCGCTAAAATAAGTCAGTGCCATTGCAGTAATCGCACCCCATATGATTACCACTAATATCCATGTAAAAAGTCTACGTTTCAGTGGCAAGCCGCTTATGAGCAATAATATAATGCTAAGGGAAGCCGTAAAACCTATGATGTTACATAGGAAGAAAGACTACTTGAGGAGGGTTTGCAGTTGCACCAGCAGCTTGAGAAGCTTTTGTGCATTGGCAAGTGTCTTTCCCAAAACTACGAGGGGTCGTCGAAGCTTGGAAAGCCATGGTAGCAATCAATGACGCTACCACCATTAAGGCATTACGCATTTTCTCCAACCAATCATCTTCCTTCTTAAGAACATTTTCCAAACCTTAACCTTGTTTCTTTTGGTTATATCCATGGGATGTTAGGTTTTTAAGGGTCTGCGTAGTGCCAAGTTCATGTGCTGATAGATGAATATTGTTCTCCTTTGCACTAATGGCTCCGGGCGAGTCGAAGTGATTCCCCAATCTCCCAATATTTCACATCTCTTGTGCTTTGTGCTAAAATATCCATTGCTGCGAACCCATTTGCATTGAGAACATTCACATTTATCGTACTTCTGGAGGTCAAAAACTTTATGACCTGCATATTTGATTTTCTCATTTCGTAAAAGACAAAAAGAAAGTTTCTTTAATTCAGTGAATCATTAGAGAATTACATTTCAGTAGCTGATTTATTTGAGTTCACTGTCTAGAAAACTCTAATGTGTTACATTTTACAGTTCAATATGACAAGCATGCCCGTATTGACCTTTCAAACTTGACTCCTGCACCCTTTCCACTGTTGGGAGGACTGGTGGAGCCAATATTGTAATTCATTGAAGTGCTCTCGTGAACCATACCTAACAAAGAAAAGAATGGACGACGTTGACTCCGAACTGTTCACGTGACCTGTGGCCATACCTTTTATTTTATTATCTTTTCGGGGATTACATTCTACAAACCGGCACCACTCCAATTCAAGCAAGGCAATAAAGAGTTGTGTTGTGTCAGAATTATCGCATCAAAGAACCGATGAAATGAAACAGATAAAGGAAGCAAAACACCAAGTGATGTAGTGTCAATAGATCATTCGAAATCTACTGAAGAAAAGGAAAACAGTGTCAAATACGTTTACTCCCAAACGATTGGTCAATGTGCAGCCTGAATCGACAAACCTTTTAAGATAGTTGAAAAGAACTGCCTGGAAGATTGTTAATGAGACAAGAAAATATATATGCTTGTCTATGAATCCGATATAGATATCTATTGCCGTAAATATATGTCTTGTATGTGCATGTGATTACTTGCTATGCTTGTGAATAAAAGTTACCTCAACTTGTTTATCAGCAACTGCAACATGCAAGATGGTCATGCCATATTTATCTTTAGCATTCAACATTTCAGGATTATCCATATTTTCCAACAAAAACTTCAGCGCCTCCAACTGATTGTATTTCACACAAAAATGTAAGATGGTTTCGCCAACATGTGTAGTGCAAGAAGCTGCAGGTGGTCTGGTTCGGAGCAAGGCGCCCAAGACATCAATCCGTCCTTTCATAGCTGCTAAATGAAGAGGGTTTCTTCCATCCACATCGCGAGCAAAACACACGTCAGGATTTGCTAGTAACAGTGCTTTTACCATGTCAACATAACCCTTCTGTGATGCTATGTGAAGAGCTGAAGATTTCCGCCAGTCTAACTCTGCAGCAAGCTCAGGCTTTGCTCGTAAAATCTCCTTCACAAAATCCACATGCCCAAGCAAAGCTGCTATATGCAAAGGAGTCTCGGAGAGAGAATTCGTGGAAACTCTATCAAGGATTAATGGATCTCGTTGAAGCAATACTAACAAGGTAGCCACACTCCCG
>JAWDEX010180393.1:0-14197 GCA_035221805.1 Trichilia hirta | reverse complement strand
AAAAAATTATATTATATATATATATAGATATATATATATATATATATATATATTATTGATGTTTAAATTTTTTTAAAAAATATTTAACACATTTCGTAAAATTTATTTTTTGATAATACGTTGAGGTATCCTTGCCTCACCTTGATTTAGAATTTATGTCATAAAAATATTCGATTATTTAAAAATAAATAAAAAAAACTATAAATAAAGTCGTTTTCTTAATAATTAAATTGTGATGTTTAATATAAGATTTAAGAATAAATAAAAAATAATAGAGTGAGTATAAAAAATATTCAAGTATAAAAAATCGGATTCGTCTATTAATCTTTCTTTTTCTAAAGTTAAAAATATCGTATTTATAGTAATTTTGACACATGTGACCATTAAAAAATAAGAGTTCGATTTGATAATAAGAGTCATGTTTTAGCAAAAAATATGTCATTTCACAATTATAATATACTGGTATAGGATGATGTAATAAATGTCTATTATATAATTTATGCAATGTATTAAATCTTAATATGATATGATATTTTGTAGGTTTTAAAATGTGAATGCTGCTTGCTTTATCAGCTCTCTTATTTTTATTAATAATAATTTAGGATTGATACGGGACATGTGATTATAAGTTAGTAGAGAGAAAACAATCGAGTTATTCCTCTCGTCCAAATTTGATATTGAAATGATATGTGATGATTAGCAAGGTTTGTAATAACGAAAAAGCCCTCACTTTTTCATATATCGAGACACCGAGAAGTGACTTTACAAAAATATAAGAACAATAATTTGTCTATGTACAAGCAATAAATACATTTAAAATGTAATTATATTTGTAGAACTTTATTTTACCGTAAAAGCTAAAATTTTGATGGTAGAAGATCTCTTAATTTATTTGTAAAAAATAATTATCATAAAAGATTAGTTATAACTCACATTTAAATTAATAGAAGAGTTATACTTTAAATAAATAAAAATAACGAGAATAGAAAATAGTCCAATCGAAGTGAAAAAATAGAATTACTTTATAATTAAATTAAGTAAAATGCAGGCCTATATAATGTGACATTAATGATAGAATTAGAGATTTTTTAAAATTATATTAGATGGTTTTTAGGAAGCCGGCCATGATGTAATGCAATTGAAATCAACTTAAAGATATGATTAAATAATTACTCATGAAATCATCCATTACAATTTTTTTCACATACTTTGGATTGGACTATTTAAGATTACTAAATTAATTATGTAGAAACCCACCCATCCCAAATAAAAAATGAGGGAAATTAAAGAATAGAATAATTTTAATTTGGGAAAAATTTGATTGAAGGTCAAATTGATTCATTGTCCCACAACCATTTCAAATCCAATTCTTAGGGCCAATAAAATCAAGAATCCCTTGTCAAAGTTAATGAGATGTAGACAATGGGAGCATCCATTAAACAAAAAATCCATGCTTGACCCACATCAAAGTTTCATCTATGCCGTCCGATTCCATGGTCCATCAACATCAAATTTGTATTCTTTTCATGAAATGATATACACACTAGTTTGATCACTGTTTTTTTCTTTGAAAAAAATTAGTTAATTTGTATCATGATTAGAGGACAATTTATACAATTTTAACACCATATAGATAGCATACATCTACTTTTTTTGTTTTTTTTATTTTTAATCATTTATCACATGATCATTAGTATTATAATTCTTATTCAATTATGACTTGAATTATATTCTTCACACATCTTCTATTCATGTTCTCTTTGTATGGGAATATACTTTGTTCATGCTTGCCTTACACCCCCCTTGGTTTACAAGAAGTTTAAAAATCTTCTACTCTATTTATTTAATTTTTTGAAAACATTATTATGACTTGTTTTGATGGCCATTCTTGTTGCTTGTTTGCCCATTCACTTTATAAATTGTGCAATATTGCTGAATTTGTGAAAGAAAAGAAAAGAAAAAATCTCGGGTTCTATTACTTTTAGATCAAACCATATACAACATAAAATCAACTAATAGAGTTTGAGTACATGAATTTTATGACTACCATTGAATTCTAGTTATTGGTTAGTGTCTTAAATTGAGTTCAAATTTCAATGAATCTATTGTTCTGCTATCTGTATGAATTACGATTCATGCCATTGTGAAAAATCAAAAGAAGCATGAGAATTAGAGAGTTAATGAAATTGTTAACCAACTATTTGAGGTTAATTTACTACATGAATCATGTTTCATTGTTGAATTCTAGATTGGTAAAACATGACAATTATCGATTACATATTCAACAATGAATCATACGGAAAAATCATCATTTACATAAAATATTTTATTTAAGTAGTGAATTATTGTTTTTGTTGGAGAATCTTCAAACATTTTTTTACCTTTGTTTAGCATTAAATTATTATAAATTAGGAATAATAATTATGAAATCAAATTATCTGATGTTAAATATAAGTTAAAAAAAAAAATTATGTTCGTTTTTTATCAAATGCTTCATTTAAGCACCACAATTTTAAACATAATTATAATATTGTTGATACACAGAGATGGAACTTGATATTGCAAAGTCCTAATTATAGCAAAACCAAGAACATGAAGTGAAAAGAACTAGAAGGACATGCCACTGAATGAAAGGCTAACTGGCCATGAGCAATAACATTTATGTGACATAAACAGACACATGCTTTTATCTGTTCCACCTTAATTAGGTTAAAATCCTCTGTTCTAGTTCATCCAGGAACATTGTAATTGGTCTAAAATAGAGACTAGATAGCAATTCCATGCCAAGTCAAACGTGTTCAGATACACAAAACCTCCACTACTTCAATTAATTAAGGCAAATTGAGCATTGATTCACATAATTTCATGACTTCTGTAATATACTCAGGCATGCTTTGTTTAGCCAGATTTGGTTCCCAATTTCTACCATTTCCATTCATGTTACAAGCAGAGATTAATTAAAATAAAAAAGGAACACCATCCATGTAGAAGATTTATATAACTAAACTAATTAAGTACAGACACAACATGTGTCTTGATTCCCCCCAGCCTGTTTAAACTTGTAAAAGGATTCTCTCAGTTCATAAAACAGAGACAAAACGAAGAAATATCAAATTGTGATATAACATGTTATGCATTTTTAAAAAAATTAGTCAAATTCTTCATTATTTGATAAGGGTGATTACTATTAAATAGTGATTGATGTTCATTTAATAATATTGATGGAAAATACAGATTTCAATTAATCTAGTGGTCCTTTAATTAATCAGTGATTCTTCAATAATTTGATGACAGATCATTGGCTACTATAGCCTGATAGATTAAACCAGCCTCTAAAACTTTTCTTAGATCATGCAATATCTATGGCAATCATATGTTAAAAGGTAAAAAAAATTGAATGAATCACAATAGGAATGTCTGCGGGCATAAGAAAGAACAACAGATTTGCTTGAGATTTTGCATGAAATCTCACGTCCATTAGATGTAGCTTAGCTCTAGATTAGTAGTGATTATCCCTCTTGGGCCCTATCTTTCCGATCAATAAGTAATTTTAACCTTGCATTCAGAATTATTTAGGCTTGGCATCTATGGTACATTGAAATATTGTCCTGTGTTGAGACTAGTTTTAAGCTCTAGGTCAATAGTTACTAGGAATTGGGACAGTTCGCCTCGAGATTGTTTGTCATATCTGTATATTTTTGCACCTAATAATCGATTATATTGCTACCAGTCACAGATATATTATTACAACGCTGTCGCAATGCATGATCTCAGAGGTTTCCTCAGAAAAGAGTTTGCAACACAATCAGCATCAGCTGGATAATGGGCAATAAAGACAGAGCATGACTGTGGAAAGCAGAGACCGAAAGCATGTGTGAAGCTTAGCCTAAGCTGTAATCAAGCTGAGGTGACATACCAACAGAAACGTTTTCCCACTAGCTAGCTTGTTTAAATTAAAAGCTTGCATGTGCACTGTCTATGTCAGTTAATTCGAAAGATAAAAGAGGAGGGAAACAAACAATGAACCAAAAGGTAAGACAGTTTGGCCCTCTTTCGATATTTTTAGTAGACCTGCAGAAATTTTTTCTTCTCATCAAAGCCAAGCTGCCCTACATTTTTGTTTACATATTTTGACTGTAACTACAAAGTACTCAGAAAAGCACATTTCTCTGTATTCATCCAGTTTTTCCTTTATATTTTTGAACTTTGTAGCAAAGTATGATTCTGCATAAATATATTATATAATCCCATAGTTAACAGTTTGAAACAGCCGATATATGCACCGAAAAATTAGTCCCCAGTATTTAATAGTAGATAAAATTGGAGCCTAGGTATCTTCCTTCAAGCTTGAAAGACATATGTATTATTTGGAGACACTTTTCTTGGTTAAAAGTCGTGAATTTGATTTTTGTAAAAAATTCCTTGACTACTGCGAAAGCAATCAAACTGGTCCATACAGAAAAGAGGGCAAAGATGTGGCAACATAATCATGCGGAATCTGAAAGCACATGTTGTGAAGAGGTACAAGTAAAGAAAAGAACTGGAAGTAAATGCTCTTTGACATCAAACTCATGGTCTTCTTGCAGTTCTCAAGTGATGTAAAGGACTCAATGGGTGACCCATAGTTTGGGTTTGTCCAGAATCTAAATTAGACCAATGGCTTGGAAAATTTTGCAGTTCTGGTAGGAGCTTTTATGGGTCATACTACAGCGCATAGAATATATAGTACTCTTTAAATTTTTTCTGTTACAATCTCTGACTCTTTCATTAGAATTTTCAACCTTTTTATTGCAATGTCTAATTTTTTGTCGTATTGTTTAAATATAACCATCCATAAGTTTGGAATTGTAATGAAAAATTAAAAACTATTATGAAAGATGGAAAAGATTAAAGATGTAGGGTAGATCCTTGTGCATTATAACCCTACCAAGCTTTCATGTCCTTAAGAACTCACATCACTGTAGCAACTTTCAAGTTTCACACTAAGATGGTAAATCGAAAAGTTTGACAAACGAAAGCCATCCAATATTTTTTCCATTGGACAATGAAGGACAATCAATGAACAATATGGGCAAAGATGGTACAGCCCAAGATAGCCAATTCGTACATATTGAAAAGGCTGCATTGATTGAATTAATGGCGATTGCTTTACCTTAAGTAGTCCACTGTAAAGTCAGAGATATCAATGTAATGACTTTGAGCAAAAGTAATCATGTAATACCTTAAATAATCATTATTGATTTTGATTTTTATTTTTAGATTTCAAACATGCAGTCTTCGCCTCAAGAAATTAGATTTTTGTGCTTTGTTTTAACTAGGTGATTCTTTTTTTCAAAAAGATTTACACACTCATGTCTGTATCCCACCCACTCAATGCACATTTTACATGCATATTTGATGCACATTTTCAGTGCATATTTGTGGACTAGAAAAATGGGTAAACGTATAAAAAATATTTATATTGTTGAAAATCACTTTGATTCGAAAATAAATTAATATTTAACTAGGAGAATATTGATTCCACCTATTTTTGAGAGAGAAATCTTAATCCCACTCTGATAAAGGATATGGGGTGTGACAATCAAATTCATATACGAGGAGTTCTAGAGAGAATTAGAGGACCTTCTACCATTGGATTGGTTTATTGTTGAATTCTAGCCCAGACATTTACAATATTTGGGCCAGGTAAGATAAGAGAATTAGGCCTCATAAAAGAACTGGGTGTAATTATTCGGGAATACAGCTTTTATATCCATTGATCCCTTCATAATTTTGCATTATAATTACAATCATGTTTAGACATAATCATGGCGTCTCTGGTATTGCAAGCAGATCTGGTGTCATTATTATAGCCACAAGATCAGCAAGACAGTAAGGTCTGATGGGCCTTTCGCAAAAAGATTAAAATGAAAGCTATCGTTATCTTTAGGTAGAAAATTCACTTCATTTGAGAGTCATTCAACTGCAACCAACCCTTAAATCTCACTCTTTCCTATTTTGCTGGATCAATCAATATTAAGTACACTAAACATTTGTGGAAAATGTAATCGCAAGAATTTAGTAGACTTTCGATTCACTTAAGTCGTTAGGCTCTTTAGATTACCAATGGAAACCCCAACTACGAGCTTAACCTCACAATGTGCTTAGCACTCTGCATACTAATGTATCATCGTTTTCTTTTACGGCATGCTTTGATGGTAAACAAAGTGGTACAAATAAAATGTTCAGATTAACTTGGTCAAATTGTATTGATAATAATGCAAAACTTCATTTTAGCAACAAAGATAATAAGAACTCAAGAAATTATAATTTGTTCAATACATTCATTAGAAACACTACATTTAGTATAGGAACAACACACAATGTTCTTCTATTATTTATACCTATATGACACTCAAATTTCAGAATAGAATGGATGAAATTCAGAAGGCCAAAAGGAAAAATTTGAAGACACAATCTATCAACAAATAAACTGAACACCTCAACATGAAACGCTACTCAAAAATCAGCTTCAGAGTAAGCAAATAAATGCCTAGAGTTCAGTTGTCACTTCTATTGCAACATTATGGAGTCATGATCAGGGATCACCCTACAACACATCTCATTTGTAGGTTCCCATACCGACACCAGTTTCTCCACCATATGGCTGGAAGCTCTCCCTGGCCCTGGAATAGCAAATGTAGTAGAACTCAGAGACCACGGTAGTGAAGAAAATGAAAGCTGCCCCTGCTGCAAAAACTCCCTTTCTCACGGTTTGGCAAGAGGGAAGATTTTCCCCGAAGATGGTTCTGTACTTGGTGTGGTAGGCATTCCTTGCTGAACCCGCCAACAAGCATATCTCAGCAATTAAGAAAAACACCCTGTAAAAGATTATTGCAAGAATTAATTAACAATTGAACAGATCTAACACAGTGCAAGAAACAAATTTTTTGGGATCAATCATTCAAATACCAGCAGATTATGAAAAGGATGACTGCCCAAGCCCTTGAACCACCAGGGCTCAAAGGTTTTCCACAGCAGAAGCATTGACTTGCCATCATTACAAGGGCTTGACTGGCAAGGAGGAACAAAAAGGCACCAACACCCATGCCGGTAGAAATATCCGAATCATAGACACAATAATTATAGTTCTTTTCGGCATCCGTTTGAACTGTGGCCTGTCAAAGAAGATATTTTGGTTTTGTTATTTCTTAGTTAGCAATCAGTTAGGCAGCTACTGAGAATTGATGCTATCAAAGGCAGACCAATTGCATACTTCACACAAATTAAAAGTGTTTTCTGATACAGATTGATATGATCTAAATTAGCAATAAAGTATAATATAAAACAAACTACTTAAAATACCATATTTGGGATGAAATCGGGAAAAAGATCTGGCATTTTAGTCAACAATTTGGCAAAGAATATCATTTGGATAAGCAGATCTGACAATTTCATCCCAATTATAATCAATATAATATCATTTTTCTGTCATAACAATTAACACATCAGAGAGACAATAAAATAGTCTTAGCAAAACCAAAATTGCTATAGATTCTCATTAGAGTGAAAAAAAAAAAAAAAAGAGCATGTAATGACCCCAAAACTGAAACTGTTAGCGCTCTGCATTAAAATGGAAAAAGAGAGCAGGAATTCAACAAATAAACAAATTATTAAGGAACCCACAAAACAGTTTTTTGTTTGGAAACTAAATTAAGATTCAGTTTTCTTTTCTCCATAACGAAAGAAAACCAAACCCGTTAACAAAATTACATATACTCAACAATCCAGAAACATATGTTAAAGAAAATAAAATAGTGTGAAGTAGCTTAGAAAAAAAACAGGAATATGAAAAAAGAAACTTGCAGTGCTTCTCCTTTGCTCAGCTGCAACAGCCAAACCAAATGCAATGAGATCAAATACAAATACAGTGATAATTAACAGCTTTGAAGCCATGACTCTACAACTTCAACGCTCAAACAAGATCTTTCTGTGCTTTCTCTTTCTCTCTCCCTATACACCTTTGTTTCGCGATTTCTCTCTCTAAATATACAAAATCAATGTCATTATTGAAGAAGAAACAAATTTAAAAATTATGAAGAATAAAAATAAGAATTTTATGTGTTCACCTAAAGAAAAAGACATAGTACCAGCTCGTTGAAAATGAATAATTCACCTTGCGTCTGTAAATACTAAAACAACATTTACTTTAAAATACGAAAATGCTAAGCACAGATTAACGGTTAACAATAATTCACTTTATACCTGCATTAAGATGAACAGTACGTCTTACAACTTTTTTAATCTCTAATTATTTTTCTACAAACATTTTCTTTTGGTAGCAATTTTTAATTATGGACGTTCTTTTTCATTGATAATTGGTAAAAAAAGTTAAATTATAAATTATAAATTTTTTAAAGAAAAAGTTGTGAGTGTATTATAAATCCTTGTGCACCATAATATAACTCATAAATAATAGTACTTTTAATTACTGGCCAAGTGAATAATAAGATTTTAATAAAGTACTAAAGTATTTAAAATTAACTCAGATATATTTTGATACGATGACTTTTAAGTTATCAATGTTATAAAAAAAGTTTTAAATGATAATTTATTATATAAATATTAATATTATTCAATATATATTTTTAATTTTGTTCTACGTAACCCATGAGATAATAGCTCAAATTTGACTTTTCGTGGGATGATCACGAGGGTATTTTGGGTTTCTAATCAGAATACCCAAAATTCAACCCAAAATTCGAAGTACAAACTAACTACGTTCGAAGTTAACAAAGACTGCGCAATTTAACTACATCTGTAGATTGTAGTACAAGTATTCACAGAACAAGGTACAATCATGTCAAGGGTTGTTGCTTCTCTAACAACACAATTTAGTTAAAAGGTTAGCATGCTTATTTCAAATCCTTGATGTGATTGCTTGTCGGTCAAGAGAATTGGATGCTTTTATTTGCAAAAAGGACGTCAGCTTTTGTTTATCATATCATTTTTATTTTTTTTGGTTGAGATGCAACTGTTAGATCCTACCGTTGATGTGAATATTTTATTATGATGAGTGAAACAGACGACATGGAGTAAGAAAAGGCCCGGGAACCTTTGCTTTCGGTGTCCGTTGTCTGTCCCTGTTGTGTTGTGAGAGTTGCCATTGGATGATTTGGCATGCACTACAGTAGGTGTACAGTTCATTACCATTCTGTAATATGGTGACGCGCAGGGGGGAAGCGGATGAAATGAATTGTGGGGACCGGAGAGTATTTTTATAGTTGATATAATCCGAAGTTTTCATTATAATTATCAGACTAAAACTTAAATTTTTAAATGTATTAATTATTATATTTATAAATCTGAAATTCTAAGGTTCTGAATATATATATATTATGATATGTTTTTTATACTCTTTGTACGATATATATTATATTGAAAATTAATATTCTTTTGAGGGTAGTATTTTATCAAGAGAATCAAATGTATATTGTATTTTTTTTTTTCATTCAATTAAATTTTTATTTTATCAAATTTTATTTGCAAGATTTTTAAAGAGATAGTATCAAATATTATGGGATTAATTTAAAGTGATGAAATTTAAGAAAGAGTATTAAAATGCCATGTATTTATTTGTAATAGGTAGCTTTCACCGCCTTATATTTATTGGCTATAAACACCATTATATGTCCTTAACACAAGTTTCCACTTTGTATTATTTATTTATTAAATAAAGTGGACACGAAACTAAATATGATTGGTCTAACACTGGATTACATATATGCCCCTTTATATGTTAATATTACTTAAAATATTTATATCAAAGGAATATTTATTTTATAATGATATTACATCTACAAAATGGTAATGGTATAATAGAATTTTTTCATTTATAAATGCAACGTAAAACTTAAAAGCTTGTCTAAATTTTAATGAAAAAACTTGAAAATATAGTTATTCTCCAAAAGAAATATTAAAGAACAGTTATAATTATAAATATGAAACATAAATTTATAATAAATATTCAATTTATAATAGAGAAAATATTAGAAGTCAAGTAAGTTTCCAAAAGAATTATTCTAGTTTATTTACTTATTTTTTAAAAATAATATTTTTAATATATTAAGTAAGTTAATTTTTTTTTTTTATAAATATAATAAAAATCTGATACTTAGACAGGTAGTAATATTTTAATTGACTATTTAATGTTAGGCCTCGTATGGTAAGGGGCATAAGTATGAGATTGAATAATTTTTATTTGCGTTAATTGAACTAAATCAAAGCTAAATAATTGTTTTATTTATTTATTTTAAAAATTTAAAAATAAATGTACACCTACATATAGTAAATTCAATTTGGATCAAATAACAATATTATATTCCTTTAGTTCTGGTAAAAGGAAATTATAAAATTAATGGTAAATAAACTCAGAATCTTTTCTGCCAGTAGGAGAAAGAAAGAACAAATTTTCCAAAGTAATCTTGAATTTCCGGAATAAAAGAAAGTATTTAAATTTCATTTAAGATCTTTAATCCTGTTTTAAAGAATTGCATTTCATTTTAATTTTTAATTAACAAAATAATTACTACAAAGCATAAGGACCACAATGTCAAAATAGCACCTTTCCAGGATGCGTTCAATATATTATTCAAAACTGAAGAAGTTAATTAGTCAAAAATTGGAAAAAACATGCAGTAGTTTCTTTGCTTGATTTGGAAAAGAACACTATAGAAAATTTTTTTTTCTTCTTAATTTTGTCCATAGAATTGACAAAGGATTTCCCACGAAATTACAGATAGCTTCTACTTGGTAATTCTCTCTACAGACCAGAAGTTATTTTCCCATTTCTGTGGTATTGTATTTCGTCTTCTCTGTTGTTCAATGAAGTTGTTCAACTTCAATATGCTGCATGATGTGATTGCATGGGCAAAATCTAAACAAGGAAAAAAAGCAGCTAAGTGGTAAAATCACTTAATCAATGCTTAATGGCTTCACTTTTGTTTATTTATTTAATACAAACCACATGGTATAGACTATAGTTGCATCTAAATAAAGTAATTTTACATGTGTGAAAAATAATCTGTCACTAATTTTTAACATCACTGGTTCTTGTATTGCAGCAACACTGATAAAATAAGTTAGAGAGTCATCTAAGCATCCAGAGGAAGAGGAGAGAGTCTACGGTAAGGCAATCTCGTGATGACATTGTTCGACTTCTTCAAAATCACAAGCTTCAGAAAGCATTAACTAGGGTGTTGTTCTATCAGCAACTGGTTTGTTGACTTATATAAAGCTTCTTAAAATTTTCTTATTTTTTGCCCATATGAGTGTTTTTGTAATACTTGTTCAGGTTGGGCAATTCTACAAAGACTAGTGCCTATTATCTGGTTATGATCAAATTGAGTAATTTTGCCAGTGCATTGCCACCAATTTGCCTCTTATTTGCAGTCATTGGTATGTAACATGTACTCTATTTCAGTACTTAAATTACTATTTTTGGATGTCAAAATATTCCCAGTGTGTTCAATAGCTAATACAAATGTTTTTGTTTTGTTATTGTAGCAGTAGCTTGGAATCCTTGCCTGGTGATTTTATTGAAGCGGCGTCCAATTTTGTATTTGCTGCCTCAAGATGTGGTGAATTGCCAGAACCAAATTCAATGCTGAGGAAGTACTTTGGTTATCTATTTGAAACATTCCATGCGGAATAACACAAGGGGAATCTAGTGAATTCAAAGATGAGACAGAATCTCCACATACGCTCTGCACATAGTGATCAGAAGATCAAAATGATTAAGGAAATAGCTCAAGAACACAATCTTCAACTGGGGATTCAGGATTCTGAACAATACGATGAGGTGGAAGATTGCATAATCATTAATGTTTAAATAATTTTCATGGGTGGAAGGTTGCATCAAATAATATATGCAAGATCTTCACGGTTTTTGCTTGCTTATTAGTTTAACTGGCCTAAAATCACTTGTTTTTTCCAATCGACTTCCCAGGTTTTCTGGCTTTCTCATTGACATGCAATTGGGAACAATCAGCCGGAGATCCTGACATGGAAATACAAGATTGCCACGTTCATGACAATGATCAGAATTTAAAGTAGCAGAGAAACTAGGTTCAATTTATTCAGTGTCATCTAACAAGGATTTTGGGATCATTCCGGGGCCATTCTTAAGGGAACTCAAACAGCATATGGTTCCAATAGCGGGAACCAAGTCAAGAAAAATGCAGTTCAAATGGACAAACGAGAATCATTTCATCTGCATCGAAAAGTTCAAACAGGAAATATAATCACTTAAGAGACAATAACTGCAAGGTTTATTCGAAGATTGCTGTTCTTTGGATAGTTAAGTCGATCAATTGAAGAAATGAACTGGAAGATGCTCCTATTCAGGCCATGTTCCCCCAAAACTTCCAAACTGTGAAGATGTACAGTAAACTTACACATATTAGACTAGTGCTATTCAAAGATTGTCGTTCGTTGGATACTTCGATTGATGAATTTAAAAACGGAAATGGAAGATGCTCCTATCTAAGCCATGTCCACCCAAAACTTCCAGACTATGAAAATGTACGGGCTAGAATTACACATCTCAAGGATTAGTATAAGCAGCGGCTGCAGCAGCAAAGCTTCTCTTATTCTAGAACCTAGAGATGATTTAATTTTATTGAAAGCTTCGACAAGGGCAAAGGCATAGAATAGTTTCTAACTTTATGATTGTATGACTGGATAGTTCTTACCAATCTATTAGAGAATGATTTTGTTGGGAAACTAATCTGCCATCAGCTTTCACACCCTGTAATCACTGAAACAAGACAGGATACGGAAAGCCACATTCCAAAATGAACATGAGTATATACAACCGGCTAATCCATTGAGAACAAATCAGGGCATAGTCAACTGAAACCAAGTACAAGAACAATCACTAATTCAACTATGGTACACACAATCAGATAAATGAATGAAGATCACGAGTTTTTTTTTTTTTTTTTCAAAAAATAAAACTAATGTATGCCAATGCTGATTGAAAAGGAAAAAGAAATACCCTTAAACTGTCGCATACCTAAGCACATAACTTACATTGTGACTCATCATATGGCAGAAAACCTGATGGCCTTACTGTGTATGATAGCTATCTATCTTCCCATTGATAGCTGTCTGGTGGCATAAATTGGCTCCATGGCTCCATTATAAAAGAAAAGTTGCTTGATGGGTTTGCTTCCCACTCCTGAAAATCCCATAATCCAAGGCAGAGGAATTCTGAAATTGCATGCGCACTCGTGTGCTGCAAAATGGACCGGAAGTCTATGAAATCAAGCTGTATAAACAGTTCGACTTTTCCTTCCAAACAAAAGAAGCTTTCTAAACCCTTTGGCTGCTTTGGGAGAGTTATCATCATTTTTCCATTTCTTTCTGGAGTGAATTGGTTCTGTGTTCAAGTCACTAGGTGGTGGTGTCGAAACGTTTATCTCAGAAATTTTAGGAGAGTGGGGATTTTCAGTTATTGTGGCATGTTCTTCAATTTTGACAGAAGAAAAGGTTAAAACCTTCTCAGGTGATGGCGTTGCAGGCTGCACGGTCATTTCAGAATTATATGCACCTTGATCTTCGGAAACTCTGGTATATTCACAAAGAGGTGGAGGTGCCTTGGATAATTCTATGTCATCTTTCAGTTGATCCAGTTGTGCAGAATGTGTTTTAATAATGTTCACAGAGCAACTTCTGTCGTCCAAATTCTTTTTTGGCAAAGTTATATCTTCATCATTCTTCTCTGTTGAAGGAATACTGTGTGACTCCTTAATGTCTTTGCAATCATCGTCAGTAGGTTGAGTTGCCTGTGCAGTTATTGAATCAACTGGCAATGCTGCTTCGAAATCCGAGCAGTCCTTCTCTCCTTGAACATCAACATCACCAGAAAGTATCTCATTGACAATATCTTGGCCGCTTTTCTCGTCAGAAGGTTTCAGTTTGTTTGCACTCGATTTCTTATTTTCAGCGCTGGAAGTTTTCTTTGACTTGGCAATTGTACCGTTAACTTTTGAGACTGCCTTTTTGGAGTGATCTGATTTTGTTTGCATTGGCTGGGCATTTTGGGTGGTCTTTGCAGTTGCCAGGCGGTCTACAGTTGAGCTTCTAAAGACTGGCTTATGTGATTTTGCAGATTCTTTAGTTGGGGACTGACTTTCAGTCTTCACAGTCTTCTTTA
>JAWDEX010180382.1:1584-14197 GCA_035221805.1 Trichilia hirta | reverse complement strand
GTACAGTCGGAGTTTTATCCTGTACTTAATACCACTGCAGTGTGATCCCTTTACATGATCTTAATTAATTCAGGATAGGTACTGTGTGATCTGCGGACACGTATTATAAAGAGGTGAGTGTCTGACCCGTATATGACCCATCACTGCAATAATAACTTAGTATAAAAATTTTCTCGTCGCCTAAAAAAAAAAAATTCGCTAATAACAATCTCTGTCGATAGTAACCAACTCAATTAAGTAATATTAGCTGCTCATCCTATTCTTATCTAATTTCATAATAATTTTACCACCTCTTGTGACGTAGTTCATTTTAATTTGATGCTTAAAACATATGTTAATCCAAAGTCAACATAGCTTTGTGGCGTTCCCTAGGCCACGTAATTAATTTTACATAAATATGTTCCATTTGTATTAACAAAATAAAACATTCATTTCTCTTTCAATTTTTTTCTTTTTCTTTTTTCTTTTTTTTTTTTTTCTCAAGAATCCTACAATTACAACCTCCAAATCACATCGAAAAATAATTTATGATGCGAATAATCGATTTTATACTATTTAAGAATATTATTTATTATTTCTTCATACCAGTTAAACTTTAATGAGGCTGACAATAAAGCTGTAATGCTTGAAAAATACTGACATACCTCTTAAATTAATAACAAATCTTTATTAGAAAACAAGATACATCTCTAATAAATAATTTACAGTTACTATAGATCTGTTCAAGTGTGAGTGATTTTCGATAAGCTAACAGTAACATACAGTTAATGGGAAGCAAACATTCGCTGCCGCCCGGCGTTAATATATTTTTATTTATTTAACAACAAAATTTTATTACACACTTACAAAAGGAAATTATGATTATAAAATTGATATACAAAATTTTTAACTAAAACAATATGGCATATATCAATAGTTATCATGTGCTATATATTATTTAATATTTTATGTCGTAATTAATATGATGACTTGTTAATGAATACGCATGAATGTGTTACACATTAATTATTAAAGTGACTCAAAGTATGTTTTTCAATTTTATATATACAAAATTTAATCAAAACTTTATACTAATTGGTTTCTTGTACGCATTAGTTTGAGTGATGAACATGGAAATAAAATTTAAACTAAAATAATAAAAGTAATAATTTAAGAGTAATATTAAATATTTTAAATTAAATTATAATTTGTATCTTAAATAATATAAAATTGATTGATTAAATATTAAAATAAAATAATTAATATTTTTAAAAAATATTTAATCAATCATTTAATCCATCAAACTCATTACTTGACAATACCAACTTAAATCCTTAATACTTTGAATAATTTAATCCCCCCGTTCAAATTTTCTTTTTGAAAAAACAAAACATTAAATTCGAAAAAAATGTATCGATTGTTAACTGGAAAGAGTGTTGTAAATCGTGACGTGTGGCCTAGTCAACAGAACCAATAAACAAACGTGCCGAAAGAAAATTCGTTAAAGCGTGGCAAGCGGATCCTTAGTTTCTTCGTTAGTCCACGAAATCCAATCGCACGGCTGACATTAACGACTGGAACTTTCTAGAACGTAACCACATCTTACATAAAGTCCATCCGACTTTTGCATCCCTGGACGCTATACGCATAACCAACGGCTGCAACGAAACCTGAGAATTCACGGAAAGTCTTTCCCTTCCAATCTTCAATTTTAGACATCAGTCGTTAATTTTACAAGGAAGATCAAATGGCTGGAAAAGGGGAGGGACCGGCGATCGGGATCGATCTTGGGACAACGTACTCGTGCGTTGGAGTGTGGCAGCACGATCGCGTTGAGATCATTGCCAATGACCAAGGCAACAGAACGACGCCATCTTACGTGGCGTTCACCGATACGGAGCGCTTGATCGGCGACGCTGCCAAGAACCAGGTCGCCATGAATCCTCTCAACACCGTCTTCGGTATGATCTTCCCTATTTGCCTATTTAGTTATTTCTGTTTAGTTATCTGATGTATTTGTTCTTGCTGTTTAGTTAATTCGTTCAGTTAGATTTTCTCCCCCATGATAAATGTTTTTTAGTATGCGATCTTGCTATTTATAATATCGAACTATGAAAAATTGGAGGAAATAATTAAAGAGATTTGCACCGCTATTTTTTTTCTGTATTAGAATGAGTTTAATATTTTCATTAACAAATTTCTGAATTTCAATTTATATGAAACGACCAAAGATTTGGTTTTTAGCTTCTTATTGGTTTTTAATAGGGGTTTGGACGAATGTCACCCGAGGCTGTAGCTTTAAATATTTTGAAATATTTGAGCGCTTTGTGCAATCTTGGTTTGACTGCAATTGAAGAACTGCTAACTTATATAGTGTCACAGATGCGAAGCGTTTGATTGGTAGGAGGTTTAGCGATTCCTCTGTCCAGGCCGACATCAAGCACTGGCCATTTAAGGTCATTTCCGGTACTGCTGAAAAGCCCATGATTGTGGTTGACTACAAAGGTGAAGAGAAACAATTTGCCGCTGAGGAAATCTCTTCGATGGTTCTCACCAAGATGCGTGAGATTTCCGAAGCTTACCTTGGCTCAACTATTAAGAATGCGGTTGTTACTGTTCCAGCTTATTTTAATGACTCTCAGCGGCAAGCCACTAAGGATGCTGGTGTCATTGCTGGTCTTAATGTAATGCGTATTATCAATGAGCCCACTGCTGCAGCCATTGCTTACGGTCTTGACAAGAAGTCCACTAGTGTCGGTGAGAAAAATGTGTTAATCTTTGATTTAGGAGGTGGTACTTTTGATGTTTCATTGCTCACTATTGAAGAAGGTATATTTGAAGTGAAATCCACTGCTGGTGACACTCATCTTGGTGGTGAAGATTTTGATAACAGAATGGTGAATCATTTTACTCAGGAGTTTAAGAGGAAGAATAAGAAAGATATTAGCGGAAATCCCAGAGCTCTTAGGAGACTGAGGACTGCTTGTGAGAGGGCAAAGAGGACTCTCTCATCTACCGCTCAGACTACAATTGAGATTGATTCTCTTTATGAGGGTATTGATTTTTATTCGACCATTACACGTGCTAGGTTTGAGGAACTTAACATGGATCTCTTCAGAAAGTGTATGGAGCCTGTGGAGAAGTGTTTGAGGGATGCTAAGATGGACAAGAGTAATATCCATGACGTTGTGCTTGTTGGTGGATCCACTAGGATTCCCAAAGTGCAGCAGCTTTTGCAAGACTTTTTTAACGGAAAGGAGCTTTGCAAGAGCATTAACCCAGATGAGGCCGTTGCCTATGGCGCTGCTGTTCAGGCGGCTATCTTGAGTGGCGAGGGTAATGAGAAGGTCCAGGATTTGTTGCTCTTAGATGTCACTCCTTTGTCCCTTGGTTTGGAAACTGCAGGAGGTGTTATGACTGTGTTGATCCCTAGGAATACCACCATTCCCACCAAGAAGGAGCAAGTGTTTTCAACTTACTCAGACAACCAACCTGGTGTGTTGATCCAGGTTTATGAGGGTGAGAGAGCAAGAACCAGGGACAACAACTTGCTGGGCAAATTCGAGCTTTCTGGCATTCCTCCAGCACCAAGGGGTGTTCCACAGATTACTGTATGTTTCGATATTGATGCTAATGGCATTCTAAATGTCTCTGCTGAAGACAAAACCACTGGCCAGAAGAACAAGATTACAATTACCAATGACAAAGGAAGACTGTCCAAGGAAGAGATTGAGAAGATGGTTCAGGAGGCTGAGAAGTACAAATCTGAAGACGAGGAACATAAAAAGAAGGTTGAGGCAAAGAATGCTTTGGAAAACTATGCCTACAACATGAGGAATACTGTAAAGGACGATCAAATTGGTTCAAAACTAGCAGCAGCTGACAGGAAGAAAATAGAGGATGCGATTGAGGCGGCTGTTCAGTGGTTAGACAGCAACCAGCTAGCAGAAGCGGATGAATATGAGGACAAGATGAAGGAGCTGGAGAGTCTTTGCAATCCAATCATAGCCAAGATGTATCAGGGTGGTGCAGCTTCTGGTCCGGGTGCTGCCGGTGGCGCGGATGGAGATGTTCCTCCTTCGAGCGGCGGCGGTGCTGGTCCTAAAATTGAAGAAGTCGATTAAGTTGGCCGCCTGATACTGCTAGTTTTAGTTTACATTTGCTACTAGGTCTTTTTATCGCTTCGAGTATCATTTTGTTGTTTTTATCTATTGAGTAATATTTTTTTTTATATCAATGATATCTATTTCTTCTTCTGAATATTTTGGGACCCTGAATTAGAATTATTCTATTCTAAAAGATACAAATAAGAAAATACAATAAATTTATGAAAATTTGGGTTAAAATATTTTTGTAATTTAAAAAAATTATTGTTATTATTATTTTTATTCTTTTCTTCTAGTATACAAGATTTAATGGAGATTTATTAAAAGAAAATGATTCCATGCAGATTATATGCTCAATCATTGCATTAATTAATAGGTATTCTAATATAAAAAAATATGACACTATTAATACCGAACACTTTGATAACAATATTTTTAATTAAAAATCATATCAACCAAACACTTCATTATCTGCAGGAATTTTATTAATTTTTTTAGAATTTTAAAATTTAATAATAAATTCGAGATATCATTGGAAAACATGTCAAAATGTTAAAATTATTAAGAATGTGACTTATTTGCAGTTATTTATTAATTTTTTTATAATTTTAAAATTTAATAATAATTTCTAGATATCAGCGGAAAACATGTTGCACCACAAGAAGGGTCGATCTTCGCGAGGATACAAAATTTGGCTTGCCCGTAGTATACAGTAGGAACCTCTTTACAAATTCAGTCTCACGCAACATGGTCTATTGACAGGATTAGGAATGTTGATATAATACAGTCGTTCATATACATCTGATCTGAAACTCCTCTTATGCAAAATCTTGATAACAGAAAATCTTTAACTAATACAATGACAATAAATTGGCTGTTACATCCAGATCAATCATATTAGGTACAATCACAGCTTCAAAGCAAACTTGCTTATATCACATAAGAAATACTTCGACATGATACAACCTAGATTGATATCAATCTTTATGATTCTCTTAATACTATAAATTCAAGAAAACTTACAAATGATTAATGCAAGCTGTAGTCTACAAGGAACATATGGTCATTAAAACGACTGAATGGCTAATATATCATCATCTACTGCCACTGCAAAACGAATTGTATGGCCCGAGAGACCAAGTCTAAAAAATGCAGATTTCATTCATAGGTTTCCTCAATGGAATGAAGTTAGTAAACAATGAAGCACCAATCATCCTTACATCCATCACACAAATGCCTCTTCAAGGTCAACAAACGGTCGCTCACTCCTAGGATTAGGACGAAGGCAGACTCGGACTTCATGTTCTTCGGACCCTACTTGATTTTTGGGTACAATAATCTCAAGCATTGTTCCCGTCTCGTCATGGTATGCCTCCAATTTAGCATCTTCTGGAATGCGGTTTGGTAGGGGAATCTCCCTAATAAATTCCCCTGGGGGGCAGTGCTCTGGTGTTGGATCAGTTAGCTTAAAGGTTCTATCATGCCTCTTAATGAATGGCAAGCAGGCTGTACTAACACAAGATACCTTCACAATCCCACGAGACGGAGTATTCCTCCAAGTAACTTTCACCCTTTGTAGATCAGCAAAAGGCAAGCTGATGATGATCAAGAACCCTTCATCATCTTCATAAATTGTTTTTGCAGCTGTCACAGGCCCCAAAACATTCTTCATAACCCCACTAAACTCGTTGGTCCATGGTGGTTCGACTACCTGGATTTTCATGTCAATTACTCTTTCGGGGTGTGGATGTCCATCATTACCGCGTGGGAAATAATCCTTCTTCCTTTTGTTACATGTGGGTGAAATGTCCACTCTGTCACCATTGCTCTGATCTGACAGCTGCGTTGACAAATTCAAACTGGTACCATTAAGCAATTTTTGTGGGTGGGGATTTATGCTACTTTTCAATAGAGGGGGCCGCTCAAGCTCGAATTCTGTGTTTGGACTATTCCTCCACAAACCATACTCATTTGCTTCAGGAGGGACAGAGAAGCTTATATCCCGGCCTGTAAGCTCCATCCACCTCTTCCTCTCTTCCTCATCAAGGTTCACAAGGTTAGGTGATCTAACAACTTCAATTCCATGAATACATTGAGGGTTAGACAGACCCCGGTAATGTTTTCTCTGCATCCTGTGAGATCGAACAAAACCCTTATCCACGCTGAATGGGAAAGGTCGCTCCCCTTGCCGAGAGTGCCCATTCATGTAACTCCTCAGCTGCATCTTGCCAAGTGCATTTTCAGGCCTTTCCTTGAATACCCACATGTACATGTTCTCCATGTCATGCTGAACCAAGAAAGCATCAAGCTGCAAATCTGATTTCTCATATCCTGACACACCTTCAGAATTCCAAACAACCTTACTCTTTGATTTGTCATTCAAAACAGGCTTGAAGTAGAAACTGAAGAAAAACCAGGCACCCCATACAGTATCAAGCCGCTTAGTAAATTTCTTTGTAGCTTTTGGTACATTAACAACTGTCTCAGCCTCGTGAATCTGAGACCCAAGGCCAACATCTAAGATATCACAGGGGTCATTCCAAGCTAGAAGAGGTGGGCCGGACTCAAAAGACAAAGGGAGATTGATATCTGGTGGCCGAGAAAGAATGGGTGATCGATTCATCTCTCTCTCCAATTCATCGTGTGACAGAAAACCCGAATCCATGGATAAAAGAGTGGATGGGTGATAATTATCTATTGATAAGGCAGTTAGTAACGCTTCCCCCATGGTTTCAACTTACTTTTCTGTTTTCCTGCTTCTGGGGAGTGATTTTAGTCGGACAACAGTCAGAAATAGCACCTCAGATGAACATCTTCATATCCCAAGTTAATCCCATAAATTATTTGATTTTTCTATCAATCTACAAACCCACAGAGCGAGCTCATATATATCTTCATGATCCGAATACTCACAAATCCCCACCACAAGAACTCAGAAAGATTCATCAATCAATTCAGAGAGCAACCCGCAATGATAACTTAACATCATAAGGTGCAGACCAACCTGAAAGCAACGAAAAATATGATCCCATCACAATCAAAAGAACAGTATCCCTCTGTTTGGTTGCGGAGAACAGAAATAGAAAAAGAAATAAACATATAAAATAAATTTGCATCCGCTTCTTCTTTACTTCTTTTGGTGTTTGCCTAGACAATAAAAAGTTTTGATGTTTTGGGGGTTCCAATATCACAAATTTAAGATTTAAAATTCGATATTTCTTTTCTTTTTTCGCACCACCTCTCGGCAACCAAACAGACTATGGATAAAATGGAAAAACCCAAATATTCCATGATTCACAGAATCTCATACAACTGTTGGAATATAGCAAATAAAGTACATAAATCAATACGCCACAAAAATTGGAAAAAATTATCAAACCAGTAAATCCCCATAAAATTAAAAACACAAAACTAAAGAGAAATCGAGAAATTACGCAAGAGAGGAGCCTTTTAATCAAGGATCATCAGAGAGTTTGACGATTAACGGATCCCCATTTAGAGAGAGAAGCCAGAATGAGACTAACGGATGCCCATTTAGAGAGAGAAGCGGAGAACGAGGCTAACGGATTCTGTTTAAAGAGACGGTACTGGGGGCAAAACACCAGCGCCAGTAAACGACGCCGTTGGCGATTGATGTCAGTAGTTAACGGTGAAAGGTGAGAGAAAGATAATGGCGAGTCAAAAGTGGCGTCGAACGAGGCAACGCAGCAGAATATTGTGAAGTTAAACCTTATAACTAAATTAACCATAATTTTTTTTTTTTTTACTTTAAACTGTATAAACTACCACACTACTTTAATACTTCAATTTTTACAACCCCATATTTTAATTTAATGGATGGTTCATTTTTCTTCGTATGTATGATATAAAGTTGAATGTACTTAAATTAAAGCTAATTATATATGTAAACTCTTTTAAATTGTCAATTTTTAATTTACTATTAGTTTTAATATCAAAACTAATATAAACCTTTTTTAGATTAATTAATTAATTGATCTCATATGAGCTCATGCTCATGCCCATTTGAAATGACATGGCTCTTATCGATTTCCCTTCTCTTTAGTACTATTTGTCATTAGTCATTACATCACACTTTAAAATTAAAAGTCATCTTATATATAAATTAATCAATTAACTCGTTAATTATTTCTTACAATCCATCCCAATAAAAAAACAGAAAATTGAACTTATGCGATCATATTAGGAATACACAACATAGGAATAAGACAATTTTCAATTAAAATTTAGAAGAAGAAAAAATTTCAAAGGGGCAATAGAAATACAAGAAAAAGCTCTCGGAATTGTTAACAAACAAGTTTACATAATTATAATTTAAAATTTCGTGATTTCCATTGATTAATTCAAAACATGCCACGTACATTTATTAATTATTTAAAAAATTATGATATTCTTAATACTATTACCTACACGTCATGAAAATTTTCAATATTATAAATTTATATTCATTATTGTATGTATATGTATTAAGATTGCTGTTATCAACTATCCATTATTATTATGAATTATTAATAATGTGTTGAATAGAACTTGTTGCTTATTTTCAGGTTCTTTCTCTGTTCCTTTTTCTTTTTTTTTTTCTTTTTTTTCTTTTTCTTCTTTTTATAGATAAGCGTTTGTTATTCCGTCCATGAAAGTGATAAGTGATTGTCTTTTGGTGAATAATTCAAAGAAGACACACAAGAAAAGATTCCGTATGGTGGGAAAAGGAAAGAGGGAAATGAAGTCTCAGAAGTGGAGATGATAAAAAATAAATGCAGTCATATTGCCCTTTACACCACAAATACAAATTGAAAAAAATAAATAAATAAATAAATAAATAAAAATTCTTAGCTCCTTAAGGGTGGAGCAAAATTCTCTCATTTTCCTTTTAATCATACAAATTATATAATTATTGTTTTGAAGTATATATTTATTAATTATTGCAAGATATAATATCAATTTAAAAGTGCGTAATTTGGGATTAATTTTTTAATTAATTTAATTTATTGTCTGAAAATAATACTAAAATATTTGAATTTGATCAAAACCTACCCACCTCGATCTGGGACAATATTTATAGTACAAATCTAATTACAGAACTAATCGTTTTGGGATCTATCAAGACCCTAATCTAAGTTTACAGTGACTTTTAATATTAGTATTAAGATCTTGACTTTAGAGTAGACTCTGACACTAATACAGAGTCTTAACACTAACATTGAATTTGAGTATTATTCACTTTGATCAATTTATCTAAGGTTAAAAATCAACAAAAGATCAACCTCATTTATTTTTACCTTAAATTCAAAAGCCACACTTTAAGAACTAAGCTTGAGATTAAGGGAAGGTAATAAGAAACCACAAAAGAAGTAATGAATTTAGAGATACAATCATCAATATTACAAGTTAATTCAAAAAATAATTATCTGTTCGCCCACATACTATTTTACTGTTAATCATAAAATAATTATTTATTAACTTAAAGTTACGTGTTAATTTCTCGTGATTTAAAAAAAAAAAAACTTAAATTATTATTAAAAAAAGAAGGAGATTATAAACTGAAAGGATTTTAAAATTTAACTCTTTCTCATTTATTAAATTATTGTTTCAAATTTTAAAATAAATTTTACAATGAGATTTGAATATCTGAAAATTTTTGCTAGAGTGACTCCCCTTTAATTTCTTATGTAATTATAGGGAAAAAACACTCCATTACCGTTCGAAATTCACTGTGCAGTGCCACGAAGATTTCGAAGAGTTTTTGTGCATCAATATTTACTTTTTTAAAGTTCGACTGTTTAAGTATTTGATTAAACACTTCTAATTTTACCTAATAATTATTACTTTTTTTATGTTATTATTGACATTGAAAACATTTACTGAAATGCTTACAAAATCAGCTATTATTTTTTCTGACACAACTAATAATTTTACTATATTTATAATAATTATAAGTCGCCAAACGCTTCTAATGTTAGCTATCAACAAGTAGACGTGATACAGGTAAAGTAAATTATGTTATGTTTCCCAGAACCAGAATCGTATAAATCGTGTCTTCATCGTATATATTAAAAATTAATTATTTTAGATATTCAAAAATTGAGTGGTTCTGACATTTTCACTTGTTAAAATATCATGTCATCTTCTCCATAAAAATAACTAATCAAGTTGTTGTATTTGCATATATATTTATGTACAAAAATTTTGCCACAGTTATCACCTGCATAGCTTAGCATTTACAAACATATTTGTCCCTTTATTGATATGGATTGGTGCTGCCTTAAAAACAATAAAAAATAATAAGCATTATTGTTCAATCAGGGATGTCTGTCTTTAATGGATCCATCCCAACTATTAACATTTTATTTAAGATTAGGAAGCCTTGCATACAAGATCAAATAATTAAAAATATATTATATTATTAAATTTAATAATATATTTTTAATTTATAAATATTATAAAATAAATTTATTAACAATTAAATATAAAACAAATGAATAATTCATAAATATTACCAACTCAAATTATTGTATTTTATTATATTTTGCAAGTTCTTGCTTAGCTCAAGTTTAATTAATTACAAAAAAAATGATGATCATACTACAAAAAAATTTAAATAATCCGACTCTCAAATTACAAAATTAAAAAAGAATATAACATTTTCAAATAAACAAACTTTAATTTACCATATTTTCAAATTGGTATAGAGAAAGCAATTAATTTTAAAAAATATTCAACAATAAGATAAACCTGTGTTTATTTCTTGGAATAAAATATATAAAAATAAATTATTAAAAAAAGAACATTTTTAATGATTTAATAGTAATTTAAGCTATGCGGAAAACACAATATCAAATGGGATTATGACCGTGGTCTCCAATCCCAAACGTAACAATAATCTAACATTATATTAAAAACATAATAAACTTTATATTGAAGTTTTAAACAATGCTCATCCTTGTAATCCCCGTCACAAGCATATAATTTCTTCCTTCTCTTCTTCTATCCTGTCGCTTAACCATTTTCTATTATGGCAGATAACAATACTTATCTTGTTGATTCAAAACTTACAGTAGTTCTCATCGGCGTTGGATCGGCTGCATTCGTCATTATAATCTACCATTGTATAGCCGTCGGTCTGTGCAACCGTCACCAGCCTAGCCCAAGACCAACACAGCCCAGGCATTTCATATCCGAAAACGCCGAGATACCAAGCAGCATCGAGAACTCAATGGCTCAGCTGATACCGGCCCATAAATACCAAAGGGGTATGGGCTTGATGGGCGATGATGGTATGTGCGCAGTTTGCTTATGTGAATTTGAAGAAGGTGATGAACTCCGTACGTTGCCCGAGTGTTTGCACTCCTATCATGCACCTTGTATTGATATGTGGCTTTATTCTCACTCAAATTGCCCTATGTGTCGCACAGATGCTACGCCATCGCCGCAAATATTTTCAGCCCCGGATTCTCGTACTGAGAGCTTGGAGTCTAGTATGTTACAAAATATAGTTGTTCAATCTGCGACTACGTGATCATATTGTTTATGTAATGTTGAGGGTTAATTTGAACTTCGTATTACTATATGCTACGAAATATTGCTAATTAATGTATTTTGGACCTTTTGGTCAAGAGAAGGTTACTAGTTACAGTGTGTTTTTTAACCCATTTAACAATTTAGCTACACGACTTCGATCAATTAACTCGGTAGTAGTATTGCTCACTCAATAAATTGAAAAGAACATATACATATAACAGTTCAATAAAATTCTATTTTTGTTACGATATGTGAAATGTTGTCAGCCTATGACAAAAGCTAAAAATATGAACCACAATTTGTAGGTTAATTAGATAAGTAAATAACCAAGAGTCAATGAAACAATTGAAATGAGCAAAATTGTTGCTTATTTTACGGCACATCACTGACTTTGAAACCTCCGAGTTTAACTAAGTTGGATGACATCTATTGGGTGATTAGAATTGATGGATAATCGGCCATTGGACAATTGAGATCGATGATTCCAATCAATCTTGTTTTGTAATTTTTTTAGATATGATCATTCAAATTGTCAGTAATCGATTTACCGGCCGCCTAAGTTAAATATACTAGGTTTAAGACGCCTTTCTTCATAGATAAACACATAATTTTTGAAAGAAAAAATATAGACACCTAAAGTATTACGATTTGTTTTCGGTTTAATGAATAAAATAAGGATAAAAAAATCTTCCATGTGTTGGTTCTTCATAAGAATTAATCCTAAAAGGGGTTGGAAATTAAAAACAACAACAACATAATCTCTAAATTATCGATGAGATGGCAACTGTTTTAATAATTCACATAAGAATTTTTTTAATTTCATCTTTATTAAATTTATTGATGAATGGAATAAAAATAGAATTAAAATTATTAAATTTATTAAAAATAAAGTGAAGAATAGGATTAAAATAAAAATTATTAAGTTTATTAAAAAAATGAGATGAAAAATGGGATTAAAATAAAAAATCGTGGTAGGAAGGAACCGGCAAGCT
>JAWDEX010180343.1:0-14203 GCA_035221805.1 Trichilia hirta | reverse complement strand
AGTAATTAACCTCTCCCACCTCCCCTTGTTGTTCTTTTGGCCGCCGTTAGTAGCTCTAAAACTAAAGGGCGCTGATCTTTTCTTGACATTTTTGCAAAAAGGAAACAAAAAGGGTTAGTACCTTCGATATTTGAAGTGGTGCACCTTTAATGTCCTACCTTTTGTCTTTGCTCGATTCAGGATGACATGTAGGACGTAGGGGGAGACTAGGCTTGATTCCATTAAGTTTGCTTTTGATAAGAGTTCTTTCTGGTCAGTAGCGATGTCGCCAAGGGAGGTCATTTGGCCTTTTAACTCTTGTCTAAGAATGAGGCGACCCGACTACACAAGTGCTGATTCGAATTTATTTGAGATCTCTGCTTCTACAGCGAGGTCCCATTCGCCTCCAATAAAAAATTATTTATCCTTCTAGTGCTTGGTATTGGAAGGATTGCCTCTCACTAGATTTAGGGTTCCTGACCTGATTTGCAGGTAGTACTATCTAGGGCTTGATGTTGGATTTTTTCTCAAAGTGTCTATGTAAGTCACCTCGAAAATGCTTGGGAGCTCGCCAAAGTACTGCTGCCATAACACATACAGTCGAATTAAAATCCTCCAACTATTAGGGACCAACTGGTACGGGAGATCTAAAAATACATGAGGACACTAGCAAAGAAAGGTTGGAGTGGTAGCCTCACCCCCAGTAAGAATAACTCCTCGTTAAAGATGGTTTCATCTAATGGAGAGTGGCTCAGTGTTTTCCCTCTTTTGAGAACCCTTATAGTCACCAGACTATCTACTTGGAACATCTCCCAGTACACGTCAAGATCTAAGATGGTGACAATAGAGGAGAATTGATCGGTCTCGAACTTGATCACTGATCTGTGTACTGGGATCGAGTCGGTTGTGAACCCCTCGTCACTGGAATTCAGGAGAGAGCCAGATGTCAAGTCTCCCTCAGCATTTTCTCGAAGTGATAGACCTAATCCTCTGTGTGATGGCTCTCGCTACTGTTGCTCATCTTTTACATGTAGAGAATAGGATGTCAGGTCAAAAACTCTATGAAGAATCGGCGTCTCCAGAGGCCAAGAAAAGATAAGGGGCTTGTGAGTGCTTTCTCACTTTGCCTGCCCTTATCGCCCCGACTACACGATGATTATGAGAACCCTAACCTGGGACTCCAACCTTCAGTCATTGGTTCATAGCCCCCCTTAAATCAATGAACCTACTAAGCATCACTGCAAAAACAATAATAAAATTTATAAAGTAAGTAACGCCTTACCGAATAGATTAATGACGAATTAAAGATGAGGATTCGCTGAAGAAATAAAAGCAGGATCCGTAAAGAAATCAGGTCTAAATGACTCGTGAATGAAAGATTGAAAGCGTTAAAAGTGCGAAGTAGAAAAAAAAAAAGACAAATAATGGATATTTATAGACAGACGCCCAGCACTCAAGCGTCACAAAGCGTTCGAAGGGTCAAAAGATGTACGATTAGGAATGTGCCATATTTTATAACGTTAAAAAGGTACCTTCGAACGTCGCACCTGTTCAATAGTCATCGCCAGGATACTTACATATGGCCACATAGTGCTTTACACGAAAATGGCACATTCAAGTCCTGTCTTTTCGAGGAATGGCATTTTGAAACAGAAGCAATTGCATTTAATAACGACCGTTGGAGGCTAAAAGTACAATAACTTTCAAATCAAAATTTAAATTACCTAAGCCAAAAATAAGCATTTAAATTTCTACTCTCGCTCCGCCGCGACAGTAGAAACTTAGGGGGACTTATATTGACAACTTTTACTGATCCCAGACCTATTCAACTATAGTTTTTCGACCCCATCAGTTATAAAGTAGGAGGCTTGACCCCGTTTTAATCACCTCGGTATCTCTACAACTGTCTTGATTATCAAGACAACCCAATTTCTTTATTTCAAAAACGAGAGTGTTGAATGGGACCAACAAATATTTTGTTCAAAAAAATGTTTAAGCGTCCCATCACGTTAGGATGTGTTATGCTCTGCAAATTGTAGGCACTCATAGTTACTATAGACTTAACGTGACAGAGTAGTGAAAAGATTGATTCAACTACTATACCTACTCCTGTCTAATCAAACTCCCGTTCTCTAATGCTCACAAGTGTAGAGGCCCTATAAAGGATGAAAGTAATACATGAAGGAGGACTTTTTTTTTTTTTTGGAGAAGGGAATTTCTAGGAAAAATCATCTTTCAACAGTTGAGAGAGAGATTGCACTCACGAATATTTCCCGACCCCAGCCTCCCGGGTCGATAAAATACTAAAATACTCATATTTTCTCTCTTTTCATTTGATCTTGCACCATTCTCTAACTTGAGCATCGGAGTTTACTCGCCGGAGATCCGACTTTATTCCTAGCTTATTTTTCTGTGATTTCAGGTACTCCCTGAGGAGATTCTACGTCGATTGTGACAGTAAATCTGTGTGATGTGCTGAATCTTTCGTCCCTGAAAAATTTGGGCATCAACATATGAGATTTCCAAGCTTTTGTTGAAATTTGTTTGCACTGTGTTAGATTGGTGATCATACACAAAAATACTTCAAATATTTAAAGATAGAATATTTCGATATTATTTAGTCAAATTACTTAGTTTTTTTCCTCTAAAAATAATGAGCTATATTTATATTTTTGGACAGATATAATATTCTGCTTTAATCATTAATTTATATATTAATATATTTAGAATATAATTGTTCAATAAATAATTATAATATTTTACAAATTTGAACATAATTATTTAATAAATAATTACATTTTTTTATCATTGAAATAGAACCACTTTACCATTGTATTATTTTATTAATAATTATAATCTCTGCATATAACCCTTACTTTGATCATATCCTTTCAATCTCCTACTTAATTTAAGTAATAAGGTTTACTTCTAATGATTGAATATTTTGTGCATATTACCAATTATTATTACTATACTATAACTAAATTATAAAATTATAATATACACATTAACAAAAGTAAAATGGTGCCACAACCGAAATTAAGAAAGTAAAATGGTTCATCTATATCTTTTATATCGAACTTCGTACTAAGATATAATTTTGTTTCATTAATCATATCTGTCCAATTGCTAACTAATAAAGTATCATTTACATACAATAAAAGTATAGATATTTTGTCTTGGTATTACCAACTATAAATATAATGATTTAATGAATTCATTTTATAACCCAAATTCAAAATTGCTTGATGAAATTTTAAATACCATTATCTAGATGGCTTTTTAAATATATATAAATACTTCTTTAATTTATAAACTTTATTTTCATGTCCCTTAACTAGAAAAATCTCTGGTTATGACATATAAATGTCATTTTTAAATTTACTATTTAAAAATACTATTTTCACATCTAATTAATATAATTCAAAAGGCAATCTAGAAAAATTATCCACGTTACCTCGAACAAATATGAATTTAGCAACTAGTGAATAAGTATCAATAAATTCTATTCTAGACTTTTGAGTATAATCTTTAACTACTAATCTAATCTTATATCTATCTAAACTTTCATCAACCTTTAACTTTTTTCTTTAGTACCTATTTACAACCAATGAATTTTCTATCTTTAGGTTACCAACTAATTTCTAAACTTTATTTTTCTCAATAGATTTTAATTCGTTTTCCATGGCTAATTGCTATTTTTTAGAATCGAACTGTTTTATAGCATTGCTATAAGTTGTAAGATTATCACTTAGTTGATTTTTTTCATCAGTAGTAAAGATGTATTGATCTTTTAATCGTTGAATGGGTTGTCTTTTTTTTCCTACTAACTTGCACATATTTACTAGATTGTATAGAAGTTATGATATTAATAGTATTTCTATTTCTTTATTAGCATTATTGATAAGTTGAGATCAAGTGGTAGGGAGCTTATTTTCGTCGAGTAACTTATGTTGCTCTTTAGAAATAATTGTGTTCATAGTTTTCATAAACACAGTATCTTTACATTTTATAAGGCTCTTGTCGGGATGATAAAAACTATGACCACTTTCATTTTTCACATAACTAATAAAGTTGCATTCCTATATTTTAATACTGATTTTATCCTTTAAGGGTTTAAGAATAAGAACATGGTCTTTGCATTCCTAAACCTTCAATTTTGATAATTCTAATCTGATTCCTATAGTGGCTTAAGATGTTGGAGATGTGGCTATGCATGTAGGCTAAGGGAAGTTTAAGACTGAGTCTAGAGCAATTTGTTAAGCAACATTCATTAAAATTTTTAAATTATTAGTCATTTTTTTTCATTGTGTCATGTACCTTGAGTGTAGGCATTCTGTTATCACTCAGATTATTTAATCAGCATTTGAATAAAATTAAAGGCGACTAATAATATTTACTTAAATTTTTGGTTTAATTCTTACCCAAAAAGAATTATTCTTACTGTTTATTTTTTAACTATTTTGATTGGGACTACTATAACTTTATTTAATATGTATATTATTATAGATAATGCCTGTCTTCAAAAATATAAAGACATTTCTAAGGAAGACATCATTGATCTTTTCATATGAAATAGAGCTCAATTTCTTCTTTCTGTTATTCTATTTTGTTATAGACTATAGGATATTATATAAATATTCCTTATACTACTTATTTTGCAAAAATCATCAAAAGCTTCAAATTCTCCACCTCAATCACTATTTAACACTTTGATTGAGTGACTTAATTGTGTTTTTACTTCGTTTTATATTCTTTGAATTTTTTTAAAACCTTTTATTTATACTTTAGAAAATACATATGTCCATATCTAGAATAATCATTAATAAAAATAATAAAATAGTCATACCTCTATATTTTTTTGTTCTCATTGATCCATATAAATTTGAATGTACTACTTCAAGTAAATTTGATCTTTTTCAATGATTCGAGAAAAATTTTCTCATCATTTTATCTTTAGCACATGATTCACATGTATCAAATTTATCTAAATTTACTTGAGAAATCATTCCTTTATTGTTCATTTTAAGTATTTTATTTATGTTTACGTGTCTTAATCTTAAATGCTAAAGTAAATTATCATTTAAATCTAACGTGTAAACATAATAAAAAAAAAAAAGTTTTATTAATTATAGATTCAATTGAGTGCATGTCATCAATTCTTTTACCTCTTAAAAGTACAAGACTATTTATTTCTATAGTAATAAATTCAAACTTAAATCTAATTTTAAACTTCTTTTTATTTTGAATAGATACATAGATCAAATTTTTTCTCATTGATAGAGCATATAACACTTCTTTTAATATTATAGTAGCATCTACAGATAAGATTTTACAATCTTTTATATCTTAAACCTTAACATAGGTATTATTACTCATGTATAACCGATATTCTCCTAGTACTTTTTTTTGAAAGTTAACAAATTGACTTTTATCATTACTTATGTGTCTAATAGTATTAGAATGTAACTATCATTGATTTTGGGATTCAATAATAAGAGCCTTAAAAATAGTTAAAGCAATTTCTTTCTTCACTATCTTCTTATTTTTAAGACACTTGGTTTTGAAACGACCAATATCCACACATATAAAACATCCATCTTTCTATGGTTTTTATTCTTTAGTCTAGACTTTTATAATTTTTTTTTTGTGGCTTTAAATTCTTCTCATTATGCTTTTCTTAGTTATTCTAAGAAATGTTTACCAAAACAAGATTGTTAAAGTGATTCCTCTCTTTCTTCTATTTGTCATGACCACTTCAATTACCAATGTTATAGGCCATGTAGTCATGGACAAATTATTTTACTCATATATTATTGAGATCACAACATGATCTTATGTCTTTGGCAGACTATTAAGAAGAATTGATACCTATATTTTATCAGATATTTTATTATCAGTATTTAATAGATCTTTTATAAGTAATTTCGTCTTAATAATATAATCTTTTATACTTTTATTTTTATTCATACGAAGACTGTTAAATTTTGCTAAACTTAATTGAATATATGTATCAGATTTTAGCCCATACTTGTTATCTAATACATTAATAATTTTTTTAACAGTATTATAGCCCTCGTATAAAGGAATTAAATTATCTTGTATGTAATTAAGAATTATTACCTTAGTTAATTCATTATTTTTCTCTTATTTTTTTAAGGCTGTATTATCTGTGGGTTTATCTTTTTTAATAACATACAATATTTTTTTTATGTGTTATTAAATATGAAAAATTTTCTTTTTTATATATTATAATTTATATTATTTAATCTTTTATCTTAATTAAATCAAAATTAATTTTACTAGCCATAATATAAAATAATATAACACCATTAAATAAATAAATAAAAAAAATTGTGTAAAATTTTGATTCATATTTGATTAGGTTATAATAACCTAATCTTATACTCGTTTAGATGTGATTGCACATAAAATTTCTTAAGATTCTTTATATTTCCTTGTTCAAAAGTGATAATAATTTTCTTTACTTTGAATAATTATCTTATATACATAGTTTTTGAATATTTTAATATTCTTGTGAGTTGTAGTGGTCTTAAACTTTAAACTTGTCTTGCAATACTTATTTTTTTGTACACAAATTAAAAATAGTAAAACTAATCTTTTTTTAAGTTGTTGGCAAGCCAAAGTAGTGCAAAACTGGTATTTTTCCTTTGTTTATTCGTGCATTTCTAAAAATTTTTGAATTTTAAATACTCAAATCTAAATTCTAAGGCCATAAATTAATCTAACATGCAAAAAAAATTTAAGATACCAAATTTCTAATTAATCGGAGATGGTTTGGTCCTTGATCTAAGCTTGCAAAATTCTGTAAAATTCTGTCAGTTCAATTGAATCGAAAATGGTTTAAACTGAATGGTTTAATTGGACTGGGCCGATGGGTCAGACCAATTTGAGTCTGAGTTAGGCCAGATCAAATCAAAGCTAGATTAGGTCAGAACTAATTGAGTCTTGTCTAGCAAAAAATTAGGTAAGGGTGAATTTGGTATAGGTTAAAGAAAAATTGACTGGTGTATATAATGCACACTCGCACGTGAAACCCAATTATCTTTAACCTTTAGGTACGAGTGTAGTACGTGCTTGATAATTTTTTATTTTTACATTTTTCGATCATTTTAAGAGATTCTAGTCTTGTTGAATTCTTTTTGACAAGCAGAACATGTCTGAATTAAGAAAACTTGAAAAACAAAGAGTAATTTAGTTGAAAATTGATAAAGAACCTTTTGCTATTTTAAAATTTTTCCTTGTAAAAATCAGGCTCTAGTATTACTATTGTAACTCATTTGCACCATCATGAGACTGGTGGTTGTACACAGAGCACCTCAAATACTCAAAGGCATAATGTTTTCATATTATTTAGCCAAATTACTTAGTTTCTCTCCTAGGAATATTATACTTTATTTCTGTTTTTGGATAGATCTAATGCACTACTTTAATCATCTATTTATAGGCTAATATGTTTAGGATACAATTATTTATCAAACAATTGTAATATTTACAAAATTGGTTATAATTGTTCAATGAAAAATTATTTTCTCTTATCATTGAAATAACACCTTTTCACTGTTGTATTATTTTATCAATAGTTATAACTTTTGCATGTGACCCTCGATAGCATGCAAACTATAATCATGCTTTAAAATATAAAAAATTTAAATTACGAAAGCTTTAGAAAGCTTATCTCTTACCATCACTTTTTGATGTGTTTTGAAGTTTGCCAAATTTTTTTAAGCTCTTTAATCTTCTCAAGGCGATATTAAAATAGAATAATAAGTTTAGAAAATCAAGTAAAGCAAAACATTCTCTATTTATAAATATTCTCCCATCAAAGAAAAAAATTTTAT
The DNA here is from genome assembly GCA_035221805.1 of Trichilia hirta. Lineage (NCBI taxonomy): Eukaryota > Viridiplantae > Streptophyta > Magnoliopsida > Sapindales > Meliaceae > Trichilia > Trichilia hirta. The sequence goes on along the minus strand of JAWDEX010180343.1, from coordinate 6,362 downwards.
TTTACAGGATTAATAACCATTACTTACTCTTAATGCAATAATTTTTAAAATTAAAAAATTACTAAGAGAAGTTATACTCACTAACAAAGAAATTAAGGGCTATCTTAAGAGTTATCTATATCCACTAACTTATGGTATTAATGACTATGATTATTAACTTATATTCTCCCTCTCAGTCCACAAATTTTTAAATACAAGAAATAAATACATGAATCATATCCATAAGTTATTAAAATTAACAACTTCTATTTTATGTATTATCAATGTATCACATTTCTAATTAGTGTCTTTATGAGATAATTTAACTTTAATGAAGAAATTTTATGTTTATTTTAGGTCCCATATAATGACCTTAACTTAATGAATAAACCGTATGTTTATTCTAGGTCCAATAAAATTGAGTTTTCTTTCAAATAAATGTGTACACTTTTATAAGAAAATATCAAATTAATAAAGTTTTATTAATAATAATATGTATATATACATAAAATTTATATTTTGAAACCAAGTCCCATTGAATTACATGATCTTTAAACTTTAATAGTGATATGCCTTTTGTTAAAGAATTTACAATCATTAATTCAGTGCTGATGTGCTCAATGACCATTTTATTTTCTTTAACACGTTTTTTGATAGCTAAGTATTTAATGTCGATATGTTTACTTCGACTTCGACTTTTATTATTCTTAATTATAAAAATAGCAGTTGAATTATCATAATATATTTTGAATGGCCTAGAAATAGAATCTATAATTATAAGTCCACATATGAAATTCTTTAACTATACTCTATGAGAGATAGCCTCAAAACATGAAATAAACTCAAACTTTATAGTAGAATAGCAATCAATATTTGTTTAGTACTCTTTTAAGATATAGCTCCGCTAGCTAGCATAAAGTTGTATCTAGAAGTAGATTTTCTTGAATTATCATAGTCAGTAAAGTCAGAATTCGAGTAGGCAACTACTTTTAAATTATTAATTCGTCTAGATATAAGTATATAATCTTTGGTCCTTTGAATAAGACTTTTTTAGCAGCCTTCTAATGGTCTAAACTTGGGTTACTTTGATATCGTCCCACATTCTAACAGCAAAAGTAATGTCATGTTTGATACAAACTTGAGTATATATAATGCTTATAATAGTTGAAGCATATGAAATATTTTTCATTTATTCATTTTTGAGATCATTTTAAGGATATTGATTCAAATTAAACTTATCCCCTTTAATAATTGATGCTACATTTGGAGAACAATCTTTTATCTTAAATCTTTTTAAAATTTTCTTCATATAGGGTTTTTAAGATAGACCTAAAATTTTCTGATATTTTTTCCTATGTATCTTTATGCTAATAACATAAGATGTTTCCCTCATATCTTTCATATTAAAACTTTTAGAAAGAATTATTTTACTTATATAATAATCTTTTATTATTGGTTATAAGTAAAATGTCATTCACATATAGAATATGAAAACAAATTTCACTCATATTAACCTTATAGTATATACATTGATATATAATATTTTTTTCAAAATCAAATGAAGAAATAATTTTATGAAATTTTAAATACCATTGGCGAGAGGCTTGTTTCAATCCATAATAGATTTCTTAAGCTTACAAACTAAATGCTCATCATTACTGGAAGAGAATTCTTCAAATTATTTCATATAAACCTCTTCTTCCATATTTCTATTGAGAAAAGTCATTTTCTCATCTATTTGATGTAACTCTAGATCAAAATAAGCTACTAATACTATAATTATTCGAAAAAAATCTTTTTTGACACAAGAGAAAAAGTCTCTGTGTAATCAATTCTTTCTTTTTAAGTGAATTCTTTGATAACAAATTTGGCCTTATATCTCTCAATATTGTCCAATAAATCTTTCTTAGTCTTAAAGATCTATTTATACCCTATGAGTTCAAACCCTTTAGGCAACTCAACAAGATCTCAAACTCTATTTGTTAATATAGAATCCATCTCATCTTTTATAACATTATACCATAAGTCAGATTATTAACAACTCATAACTTGTAAAAACGTATCAGGATCATTTTTGGCTTCAACATTATAGTCACTCTTACAAATACATAATATAATCACTACGTATAGATGATCTTTTAATTTTAGTAAATCTTTTGAATGTTGTATCAATATTCTCCTAAGGAGATTGTTGCACAACTTGTTGTTTAATATTTTTAGATAATTCTTGAACAACTGAATCTATTAAAACATCATTTTTTTGTGAAATTTAATTGTCATTCACTGTTGGTCGAATATCAACCACTAAATAATCAACACTTGTTTATACTATAGGAATATTATTAATGATAATTAATTTATTAGCTAAAGTAGAAGATTGAATTTTTGAATTATCAATCTTAGAAACTATGTTATGAGATTGATCCCTCTTACTTGTTAAGTTATTTTTAATAAATTTTGTATTTCTTAATTCCACAAACCTAGTATGATAAGATAGAAAGTAAAATTTATATCCTTTAAATCTTTTAGAATATTCGATAAAATAGTCACTTATGGTCCTAAGATCTAACTTTTTCTCATGTGGATTGTAAACTATTATTTTAGAAGGATAACTCCAAATGCATACATGTTGCAAACTAGGTTTTCAATCTTTTCATAACTCAAATGGTGTTTTAAAAATAGCTTTAGTTAGAATCCCATTTAAAATATACACAGTGTCTTAAGAGCTTCATTCCACAAAAACTTAGAAAGATTAGAGTTACTAAATATACTTCGTACCATTTCTAATAATATTTGATTTTTTTTTTCTGTTACACCATTTTGATTTGGAGAATCAGTCATAGTATATTAGGCCATATCCCATGCTCTTAAAAAAAACTAGTAAATGGACTAAGTGCTTGTCCATCTTCTATATATCTACTATAATATACACCACCTCTATCAGATCTCATTATTTTTATTTACTTATTGCATTGTTTCTCTACTTCAGCTTTGAATATTTTAAAAGTATCTAATAATTTATCTTTATTATTCAACAAGTAAAGATACATATATTATGAATAATCGTTAATGAAAGTGACGAAATATTTATAACCATATGAGTCTAAATTAGGGTTGCAAATATCTGTATGTATGATTTCTAATATATCTGAGCTCTTCTTGGCACCTTTCTTTAATTTATGAGTTCGTTTACCTTTTATACAATTCAAATAATTTTCAAAGTCAGTAAAATCTAAAGTACAAAGTACTTTATTATTTACTAACCTTTTAATTCTTTCTATAGAGATATGCTTTAATCTCTTATGCCATAATATAAAAGAGTCTTCATTAATAACATATCTTTTAATACCAGTATGAGTATGCATTATATTATAACAAACATTATTTTGTAAATTAACACAAAAAAGACCATTAGATAATGTACCATTTCTAACAAATTTAGAGCTATAAAATATATTTATTAAATTATTCAAAAAATTAAAGAAAAATTCGAATGATACAAGTCTTAATACTAAAATTAAAATTTTATAATAATTAAGAATATAAAATATCTTATTTAATGTCATTACAAAATCACTATTAAGAATCAAACTATATATCCCAATAGCCTTAACAGTTGAGCTTATCTTATTTTTAGAAAAAATATAACGCTCAACTCCCACTGGCTTCCTTAGATTTTGCAGTTCTTACCAAATATTTGTAATGTAAATTATTGAACCACCATGTGTTATGAAAAATATCAATTATATTAGATTCATAACTTATAAGAGAAATTAAATATCTTTTTTAGATAATTATCACTAAAATTTGACGTAATCCTTCTTCAGATGCCCCTTTTTCTTACAAAAAAAGCATTTAAATTTTTTTAATTTCAGTTTTGATAGGTATTTTACTTTTTCTCTTATTCTTATTCTTTTCTTTTATCGCCAAATGTGCACTTTGTGAAGTTACTCCTATTTTAGCAATTAACCTCTTTTTTTTTTAAACACACATGGTCATTAGTTTATTAATAGACTACTTATCCTTATATGTATTATTTGAGATTTTGAAAGGTCCATAAGGCTGTGAAAAAGTATTAAGAATATAGTACACTAAAAAAGATTCTAACATTTTAATCTCTAATACTTTTAATTGAGCAACTAAATTTCTTATTTTTATGATATACTCTCACACACCACTGATAGTGGTGAGTGTCATGGAAGAGAATTTTATTATCAGGATACTTGATAAATCTTTATCTGAAGTCTCAAACTATTCATCAATAACATTTCATAAATTGCAAAAATTATTATGTTGAGCAACTGAACCACATATACCAACAAAAATTTTAGTCTTTATAAAAATAATACTAAGGCGATTAGATCGCTTTTAACATTCATAAAGTTTAATTTATGTCAGAGTGCTACTATCAGTAATTATTGGTGGTTTATCTTTTTAAATAGTATAATCTATATCCATTCATTTTAAATATAGCAATGTTTTCTCTTTCTATAACTTATAATTATCTCTTACTAATTTAGGAATATTTAAATTGATATCAGATATGTTTGTAGATTGTATTGCTGCACATATTACATGCTTATATTAAAAAATTTAAGGCTTCATCTAACTTTATCATACTTTATCAATATAAAATATTTCAAAAATATGAATAAATTGACATAAAAAACTACATATGGGTTAAGTATTTTACTTTAATAAATTTATATATCTATACGATAAAACTTATTAAATTATATTTTTTTAATTTTTGTAGATAATTTAAGAAAATATAATTTAATATTTTATCCTAATTAATTATTTATATGAAATAAAATTTATTATATCAAATATGACTAATTATAATTTATGTCTTTTAAACTATATGTGATCCTAACATTTATATATAATTTTTTTTAATTTAATTTAGAGATACCGTGACTACTCTCTAATTTGTCAAAAATTATAAGAACCATTTAAACATATATAATTTTAAGAAGTTTTACTTAAAATTTTGTTTTTTTAAAACTATTATAAGGTAATAAAGAAAATTTTATTTAAGTTAAAAATTACATCAGGTCAATTCTCAGAAAAGACTAGAGGGGTCACAAGTGGTCTTACTTAAAATTCAATTTTCTTAGACAACTTATGGCCTTTTTGACAGAATTTTTCTTGACATGTAATTAGTAGTAAAATAAATTACATCAACTATACCTATTAATAGTTTTTAATATTTGTATTTTTAACACATATGTTTTTATAAATATTTTTTTTTGAATTTTGTATTCTTAATTTATTGTATGCTAATTTCTTTATGTCTTATAATAAAACACATAAATTCAATCTCTATACCTTACAATAAAAGCATAAATTAAGTTTCTAGTATTCAAATATGCTAAACTTAAATAATATGCATAACAAAATAAACACCAGAGCATGCCAAAATTGCAAACACTATTAATTTATTTACCAATCATAAATAGTGAAAAAATATATATATATAAAACACACATATCAAATATACATAAAATGAATGCATGAATTAAGATATTTATCTAATATTTAACATATATACAAAAGGCGTAATAAATATTCATAAATTATGTCAAATATGAAAGGAAATATGGACTAACTTTTAATTATGGAAAATTTTTAGACCAAAATCATAAATTTCATGATAATTGAATTCTTTTGAAAATAATGTAAATAATTTATGCCAAAATCATAAATGACTGAAATTAAATTAGGACCAAAATAATAATATTTTTATTAAAAATATTTTAAACAAAATATTTAAAAAATACAATGATAAAAAAAAAGTTATTAGCCTAACGGTAAGGGCTTTGCATGTCCAGCTTGGCATTAGGATCGAATCCTAGTGCCTTTACAACTTTTCTTTCAATTTATACAGGTCTTTCAATTTAAATAAAAAATATGGACGACATGTCATCCACGTTCAAATACAGTCGACATGTCTTTTAATTTAAATAAAGAATGCAGGCGACATTGTTAGTGTTGTATACTCTAAAATCATTCGTGTTATCAGTTTTGGGCATATCGTATTAAGTTACTGTAGATATGTATTGTACATATTTATTAATAATGGAAGTGTTTCAATTCATATGTATATGCTACTTCTTCTATCCAATCATACTAGTGATAGAATATACATGTGAATTGTCTAAGATAATAAGTTATCTAAATTATTCCTTACAGACGTAATATTAACTGGGTATTGATATTGCATAGTAGATACACTGAATGTCTTCGGTGAATATCATGAGATAATATTATATCATTAGGACATTAGTGTGGAATAATAGTTAGAGAACTATTATTTGAACGTAACCAAAGTATGGTGAATCACACGAATATATAATGTCAATAATTCATCATTGAATTAT
>JAWDEX010180342.1:0-45220 GCA_035221805.1 Trichilia hirta | reverse complement strand
GATAAAATAAGGAGGATATGTTATATTTGGAGACAATGCTAAAGAAAGAATCCTAAGCATTGATAATATTGGTAATAATAGTTCTATTTTAATTGAAAATGTATTGCTAGTTAGCAATTTCAAGCATAATCTCCTTAGTGTTAGTCAATTGTGTGATAAGGGCTATAAAGTTGTGTTTGACAACACTCATTACATGATCAATAGCATGGTAGATGATAAAAATATTTTTGTAGAAAAACGATATGAAAATGTTTATACCATTGACATTGAGTATGCTTTGAACATTGAAAATTGTTTTTCCGCATTATATGAAAATAATTAGCTCTGGTATAGAAGGCTAAGTCATATATGCATAGATTTGATTTCAAAAATTGTAAAAAAGAATCTTGTAAAAGGCCTTCCACAAATAAAGTTTGAAAAAGATAAAGTGTGTGATGCTTGCCAATTTGAAAAATAACCTAAAACATCTTTTAAATCCAGAACTTACATTTCAACTACTAGACCGTTAGAACTTTTTCATATGAATCTCTTCAGTCCTCTAAAAATGACTAGTCCTGATGGCAAGGATTATGTGTTTGTAATTGTGGATGACTTTTCAAGATATACTTAGGTTTTGTTTTTAGCCACAAAGGATAAAGCAACACAAATATTTTCAAAATTCTTTTGAAAAGAGTTCAAAATGAGAAAAGCACCACTATTACATGCATTCGAAGTGATCGCGGTGGAAAATTTGAAAATCATGTTTTTAAAAGGTTTTGTGATAAGCATGGTATTGAACATCAATTTTCATCTCCTAAGACTTCACAACAAAACAAGATTGTGAAAGGAAAGAATATGTCTATTCAAGAAATGGCTAAAACTCTATTGCATGAAAACTCCCTATCTCAATACTTTGGGGCCAAGGTTGTTAACACCGCTTGTTATCTGTTAAATAGAATCTTGATTAGAGCCTCCTTTAATAAAAATCTATATGAGCTTTGGAATGGTAGAAATCCAACATAAGATACTTTAGAGTTTTTAGATCCAAATATTTTATTCTAAATACCAAAGACAACCGGGTAAATTTGACTCAAAATTTGATATTGATACTTTCTTAGTTGTTTCATAACTAGTAAAGCATATAAAGTTTTCAATAAAAGAATACTAGTTGTCGAAGAATCTATGCAGCTTACTTTTAATGAAACTAATCCATTCTCCTTAGAGAAATTTGTTGATACAAAATTATAGAAAAAATGGATGACATGCAACTTCAAGAGGCCAAGAAGGACTCCAAAAACAATTCTACAAGTGAACATAAGGATTCAAAATCAAAGGAAGAGGAGGAAATCAAGCAACAAAATGACAATACTAAAATACTCCCCAAAGAGTAGAGGTTTACTTAATCACACCCTAAAGACTTGATTTTAGATAATCCATCTCATGGTATCATGACTAACTCTAGTATTAGGAACATTTGTAACAACATTGCATTCACTTCTCAAATTGAATCTAAAACCTTTTTTGAAGTCGAAAAAGATGAAAATTGGATTATGGTCATGTAAGAAGAGTTAAACCAATTTGAGAGAAATAAAGTGTGAAAATTGGCTCCTAGGCCGATTCATCAATGTATTATAGGAATCAAATAGGTTTTTAAAAACAAAATGAATGAATCCAGTGTATTTGTGAGGAATAAGGCTAGATTAGTAGACAAAGGGTACAAATAACAAGAAGGAATTGATTTTAATTAAACCTTTGCCCCCGTAGCTAGCCTTAAATCCATTAGAATATTACTTATCTTTACATGCTACAAAGATTTGATTTTATATCAAATGAATGTAAATTGTGCTTTTCTAAATGGATATATTATGAAAGAAGTTTATGTTAAACAACCCTCCGGTTTTGAAAATCATAATTTTCCTAATCATATTTACAACCCTTTAAAAGTATTGTATGGTTTAAAACAAGCTCCTAGATTGGTATGAGAAGTTAAGTAAATTTCTCTTAAGCAATGGGTTTAGCATGAAAAAGGTTGGTGTGACATTATTCATTAAACACAAAAAATATGATCTATTAATTGCTCAAATATATATAGATGATATAATTTTCAATGTTACCAATCTTTTCTTGTGTGAAGAATTTTTTACTTGTATGATAAATGAGTTTGAGATAAGCATGATGGATGAGTCGAAGTTCTTCTTCAGGTTGCAAACTAAGCAAATGAAAGATGGCATCTTCATCAACCAATCGAAGTACATCAAAGATTTACTCAAGAGGTTTAGGATGGAGACATCAAAGATTGTGACAACACCAAAGAGCTCATCAATCAAACTCGACAATGATGAAATAGGTAAAGAAGTAGATATAAAGAAATATAGAGGTATGATCGGTTCACTCCTTTACTCAACAGCTGGTAGGCTGGATATCACGTTTGCTGTGTATTTATGTGCAAGATTTCAAGCATGTCCCAAAGAATCTCATTTGAATGCTGTTAAAAGGATTTGCAAATACTGGAAAGGCACAATTGATTTAGGTTTACATCATCTTAGAGGCATACACTTAAAGTCAACAAATTATTTTGATGCTGACTTTGCCAATTGTAAAATTGATAGAAAGAGTACTAGTGGAACATGCTATTTTCTACAAAATTCACTAGTCTTGTGGTCTAGTAAAAAGCAAAACTTAGTTGCTATTTCAACAGTCAAATTACAGCTAGAAATTATTGTGCTCAAACATTATGGATACAACACACACTTAGAGACTAAGGGATTAATCTTGACCATTCACCTATCTTTTGTGATAATAAAAGTGTCATACATTTGTCAGAAAATTCAGTTTCCTACTCTAGGGCTAAGCACATTAAGATTAGACATCATTTCCTTAAAAGCTATATTCACAAAGGGAATGTTAAAATAAAGTTTGTTCCTATAGACAAACAATTAGCTAATATATTTACAAAACCCCTAGGTAAGGATAGATTTAGCTCTCTAAGACAAGAACTTGTTATTCTGCAAATTGCACATTTAGATACTTGATCAATTATGATAATTTGTGCTTATATAGAATTGCTATGTTGTTATGAATATTGAATTCTGTTATAATGATATGACGATTGTTGTTCAACGATATGCATTGATATGTTTTGACTTCATATATCATTTGTTTTGCATAAAAATTGATATGCAAATTGATATCATCCATAAATGATGATTATCATCTCTCTTTAGTCCTGACATAAACATCTAGACTCGAATTAGATGGAAACATTTTTTAAAATCAAATAGAATTGTGCATAAAAGGAGTCTTGGCCGACCATTACCCCTATCACAATCAACTAATAGGGAGCCATTACTCTGAAAAATTTTTAGCCTTGAACTAGTCAATCATCACCTTGATCCCAACTGACTGCGAGCAAAGTTTTACATTCTAGAATAATTCTACCCATTAAGACGGTCAACCGACAAGCCTCTATCGATCGATCGACATACACGTTTTAACTCACTAAAAAATTAACCACTGGGAAGGTTGACCATCACCCTTGTATCGATGGACTGCAAGAAAGTTTAAGCTCTTTGGAATTTTTTGAAAATTAAGTCGGTCAACTAACACACGTGTTTTTAAGGCCTCTAAACCTCATGGTCAACCATTTATGCAGCCTTCTCATCTCTCTCTACAGAGATCGCAAACTCTCTCGAACCTCTCTAAATTTTATGCAAAATCAACCATTCTCATATCAAATTGAATCACTTTTTTACCTTTTATTCTTAGTATTTAAACTTTTCAATTGATTAAAATTTCAATTTTTAGGTAAAATCAGAAATCCCCAAGTTTGAGCCTAAGAATCTAATTTTCACAAAGCTCAAAATACTTCCATTTAAACTAATTCTGTCTGAAATCAGTGTCATAATCCTTCATAATCCCTTTTGTTCATCATATCTAGCATATCAATTTCATTTAATTTCATCTAGATTTCAAAAATCCTTATCCTCTCATAAACCCTAAATCGAAGATACTCTTAATTCAAGCTCATTCATTTCAATTCCATAGCTGATGCATCAAGGAAACGTAAAGGCAAGGAAAAGGCTTCTAAGAGCACTGGTGTCTAATCAAAACTAAGGTTTGACACCGAAAACTTCTCCTCTCTTGATTTAGCCTATCAATTTGAATAAAAATACAAAAATCGTGAGGTTAATCCGGTAGAATTATTGCTAGGGAGATAGTAAATGCTTTTAATCATGAAGAATTACTAGAATACTTTGGTTGGCAACATTTATTGACATTTAGGAACCCATCTACACTAGATTAATGCGCATTTTCTACAACAATATGAAAATTAATGATCAGGCCCCTTCTATTGCCTTGAGAGTTAGTGGAATAGACATTTTTATAGAACCCAAAATTATCAATAACATCTTACAGGTGTCCCATAGAAGTGTTGAATAGTATGATAATATAGACCTTTGTGATTTTATGAATATTCCCACCAAGTCCATTTTTGAAACCAGGGGGGATGAGGAACTCAAACCAGAAGGAGGGTATACCCATCAAAATTTAATTTTGTCCCTAGAAGCCGAGGTCCTCCAACACGTCATTTCTATACTTTTTTGGCCCAAGGGAGGTTATCACTCCTACCTAAGCTTCATGGAAAAATTCTTGATTTATTGCATTAAAAACACATTCATGTGAATTTAGGGTTCATCTTTTTACACCACATGGCCAAGATCACTAGACTTTCGACTTCTATTCTCCACCATGGCCAATTTTTAACCTTAGTCTTCAAGATGTTTGAAGTCCCTCTCAAGGGTGAAGAAACAATCAATCTCCCCACCAAAGATGCTTTTAACTTTACTAGTCTTACTCAGGTTGGTTTCATACAATCCCGAGATGGGCATTGGGTTAGGAAGGTCAAACCAAAAAGGTCACAAACTTTACCCTCTTCCGTCGACCATGAGTTCTGTCTCCTACCTAGCACTTCCTCACCACCTCCTCAACCGTCATCTTCCATCGATTTCGCATTAGCTGACCTCCACATTCAAGCAACTTGATGAACACTTACAGCACAGATTTTCAAAATTCGATGACCAATCACATCTACACTTTGCAGGGTAAACTCCGAGCATTCAGAAATGCGACAAACTGTACTCTCATTGAGGTGCTCGCATATCTCCGCAACTTGTCTTGATGCATCCATCCATTCGAATGTCTAGTTACATTTTCGCCCTTAGTTTTTCTTGTGTTTTGATGTTGTAATTGAACATTAACTAATGGCTTGAATTTTGGTATCCTTTTGGTGTTGTGATTGACTCATGGCTATTTTTAACTATGAGTGTGCTTTTTTTTTTTTAATTTATGACCTTAAGCATATGGATATTTCCTCTGTTTTTGATGATACCAAAAGGGGAGAAAAGTGGTGTTAATTCATAAGGATAATGTTATTGGATTAATATAGTCTTTTGATGGATGAATATATACATTGGTTTGTTATTAACATCAGGATAATCAGATCTTAATTTTTTTTTCTTGAACTATGCATTGATTAAGGAGGAGATCTTTGAAGCATTAGAAGTTATTTGTCACTATGCATGAGCTATTTTATGGAGGGGAAGCATTTGTCTCATTTGTCCTTCATTTTATTGACATTAAAAAGAGGGAGATTGCTAACCTTGATGTCACAATTTTGTGTTTTGACATTAACAAAATGAAAGAGGAAATTCAAAGCTATTTCAAGAGACAAAACGAAGATATATCAAACAAGCAAAGAAGTGAAGACTATGTAATATTCATGTTATACACTTGTAATTACGAGAGTGATGTTTGAAAAGGTTTGAAAGATCAAAAATAATTTTTCATAAAACTAAAAGTGGCTAAGAATCATTTTGTCACATCTTTCGAAACTTATACGACTTAGGATCATAGAGAAACACTTTAAAGTTGTTAAAAACAAGACTGAAATGAAAGCTTTTTGGGAATGACTAAAATAGTTGTAGTCCCGATCGACCGACAGGTGTATGTAAGTCGACCAAGAAGCTTGTCTTGATTGATCAACCAAAATTTGGTGGTTGATCGACTTGTAAATGTTTAAGAGAAACAAAAAGCTTTAGGGACTCGATCGACCAGCTTATTAAGGCAAAGAGTCTGTAACTCTCGGTTGACCAACAGGTATGTATTGGTCGACTAACATTTGAATAAATTTCTTAATGTTTGACAGCTTGCAAGTGATGGTCGATCGACATGGTTGTCTACATCAACCAACAAGTGGTCTCCATTTTTAGCCCCAACGGCTAGGAATAGCTAGTTTTTCAAATTTACTTATATAAACTCAACTATTTTGAATTAAAAGGTCTTTGAACAATTGATATTGATTCATAAGCATATTTTACATCATTTTGAATCTCTTTTGAGCTTTCATCTTGTTCAAGCACCATACACAGCCCTTGCTCTCTATTTGTGCATAAACTCCTTTGTGAAAACTTTGTAAAAAGTTTCTTTTCATTATCTTCTAATTCATATTTCTTGTATTAAAGTGATAGGAAGTTGTCCATCACTTGAGATTGTAAAGGTTAGAAGGTGATCTCGTTAAAATCTCTGATTTGTAAAGGTTAAAAGGTGAGCCATCAAAACCTCTAAACACCTCGTAGCAAGTAAAACATAGCAATCATAGCAGGTAAAATATAAAATGTACAAAACATAGCAAGTAAAAGTACAGTGGTAAAATTATTATCCAACGGCCTCTCTACTTTCTTCTTTGAAGGACTCCAAATATTGGAAAGTTGCAATCATCTTTCTCCTGTATTTCTTCAATTCCGTAATTAAATGTCCACTTTCTACTTCCCTTTCATTCTTTCAAACAATCAAACAGTACGATGGCAAGTCATTTCCCCTACTTTCCTTTATGTTTTCCTCTCCTTTTTAATTTCTCTTAATCCTTTCCTCTCACCAAACACAGCGTTAATACTATATACCATATGACAAAAACATGCATCTAATATATATCCTTTTTCCTAGTTTAACGGTGTGACGTCCTTAGAACCCAGAAAGACAACAACTAACAGCCAATTGCATATTGAAAAATAAGAAAAAGGTAATTAAATAAAACAGGTGATTAGAGAAAGTCTGATAAAAAGAACAGACCTCCGAAACCCCATCCTACACCAAAGCCGCAACCCACACCAAAACCTGAAGAAAGAAATCACGATTCACAATTCAAAACTCTCACCCTAATAAGATGAAAAACTGCATGCTAATAGTTATAAGAAAAATTATTAGGTATACCAAATCCAACACCAGCTCCATCGAAGTTTGTAAGGACCATTATGATCGCTGCCAACGAATAAACGGCCGACTAGTGCTGATGGAAAGGATAACAGATTGAGATATAACGCCGAAGAATGTTAATGAAACACAAAGAAGAACATAAAGAATAACATAATGAGATATACCAATGAAAATTGTTAATGAAACAAGAAGAAGAACATACACAACTGAAGAATTATACCCACTGGCTGCAACTGCAAGCGAGGTGAAAAACCAGAATTCACTGAGTTCCTAATTAGCTGCTGCAGATTGACAGTTTACCAAAACATCGAGTCCCTGAAGTGTGGCCCGACCCGATATAGAAATCGGATTTTCTCTTTTGCTTTGCTCACCTGTTTTTGGGTAAAATTTTTTGAAAATATTGCAGTTCCACATTCATTTCTAACCCAATGGCCCGGTGAATAGTGACAGCCTTATCATTTTGAATCGGATTGCCTCTAAATTTTTAATCGCTTAAATTTAAACTAAACCAAACCAGACCGATTGAATTGATTTGTTTAAATTTAAAAATATAATTTAAAATTTTTAATTTGTATATTATTATTAAATTCTTTTTTAAATTTATGTTATGTAATAATAGATTTATTTTATATTTGTTCAAATAAATTTAAAATTAAAAAATATATTAAATGTTTTAACTTAAAAGTTACAATACCATCTAAACTTTAAATAGATAACGTACAACCATTTAAATATAACCAAAAATTCAGTTATAAAAATTTATAAAATAAAAATAATTAAAAAATAACAAAAAGTAAAAGTAAAACAATAACAATTTCAAAACTAATTTGAAATTCAATTAAACTTGTGGCTTTATCTGGTTCAGCTTTAAAACAAAAAAATATTAATATAGTAAATTATTTAATAATTTTAATTAAATTTAGATAAAAATATGGTAGTTGATATTAATCTTTGTACTTTATTTTAAACATAATTTTTATGCTTAATAATAAGACCAACGACGTAAGAAAGAAAAAACTGAATCATTTTCTTCATCAGCATCTTCATTAATTTCGAAGCTGTCCAAATTCTCTCACAAATATTAATTATTTTCTATATCGATCTTAAATAAACATAATAATTTATTATTATAAGATAATACATTATCAAAAATTTAAGCATTACATAACATTGTTTTCTCTAATCCAAACTAGGTAAAAAAATTTATATTAATGTATTAAAAAATAATTATATGTGCTTGACTTTATTGTATACTAAATTCAATAATAAGTGACCCCCCTATAAAATTTAATATTTTTAATTTTAATAAAATTTTGTCAGTTTGGACAAATTCAAGTCAGAAACTGAATCATACTTCCTATTTGAAAAAATTCAAGCCAAAATCAAATTAAGAAAATTTAAAACCGGTCCAAACTAATTCGAACGTTGATTTAGATCAAATCGGATCGGTTAGTTTGGATCTACTCATCCCCACCCGTAGACGATAAACTTATTACCCAATAGTATCAGTACTCGGTGTATTTTAATTAAAATATTATTTTTAATGAAACAAGGGACAATTAGATCAAAAAAAATACTTCTTGTGCCCATTATTTCTAATCACTTTTTAATTAATATATTGTTTTTATTAAAATGAGGTGTTAAGTAATAATTAGTTCAAGCGAGCTATTTTTTAAATGTTTATTATGTATATTTAATTTCGAAATAAATAAAAAGTATAAAAATATTTATAAGCATTTATTTTCTTGTTGAGAATGAAGAAAACAGAGGTCAAGGAAGAGTTGAGATTGACCTGGCATTCACCAATGTTGCTTGTAGTCACAGCGTCCAAGCTTACTCAGCACAAAGAAACAAAATGAAGGACAACTCAGCACGTGTAAAACAATCATCTGAATAATATTATGCATTTGATCACTTGTCATGTGTAAAACAATCATGTGAAGAATAAACTGGTGCACTTGTCATCAATTGCAGCCTTGATGCAAAAGAGATGAAGGAATGGCAGCCATCAATCACAAGACACGTGGAGCTCTGTAGTTGATTCTTGGTCTTGAATTTTCAGTGTAATTAGTTATGGGTTAATGATGCTTAGGAATGTGTATATAACAATATTATGTATTTGATGAAAACGGGATGAATGAATAATACATAGCGGCAAGCAATTTCTTATCGTTCTCCACTCTTCTAACCTTTTCTCAAAAAATTTTCGATTCACTTTTTCTTTTAAATTTAATTATCGTTCATTTAGCAAAAGAATAGTGCCCATATAAATTTTTAGTTAAAAAAATATATTAATAGTTAATAAAAATATAATAATAAATAAAATTTAATTTTATATAGAAAAGCAGTAATTTATATATATAAATATATTTCTTTTATTCAAATGATTGATTCTAAAGTTTTTATAAAATTAAACTAAAAATAATATATGTCACAGAAAAATAAATTTACATAGTATCTAAATAAAATAAAATATTATTTTTTAATTCTTGTTTTATAAGTGAGATTTAATCAAACTATTTCATTCATGTTTCGTTAAATGTTTGATTTCTAAATATTTTTAGTGTTAATTAAATACTATATCTACTAAAATACTAATTTTTGAATATTTTTAATTTATAAAATTAAATAAGTTAATATTGATAGTCAAACATTAAAATATATATATATATAAGTTTTATTTGAATCTAGATTCTTCCATATTTTATAATTTAAAAAAAAAAAAAGGCAAATATAGATAGATAGATAGATATAGTACTATTTTATAAGAGTAGAGATAAAAATACATATATTTTATATAAATTAACATAGCATAATGTTACTGGTTAATAAAATTTAAAATTTTGTAATTAATGAAAATTAATGATGTAAATCATGGAACTAATTTATAAAATAAAATTTATATTTCTAATATTATTTATTTAATAATAATTGGATTCCATTTATCATCGCCTATTTTTCATTCGCTATTAATTTTAGTTGTATGAATTTGTGTACAAAATTTTAGCCATTGATAAATTCACGAGTAAAATATGTACGACCCCATATTAATTATTATTAGTATTGCAAGAAAGCAATCAACAAAAGCAAATGCAAAGGGGATTAACATCATCTTGTTGTTATTATATAAATATATCTGCTAGTTTTCTTTTTTATTGAAAATTTTTATTTGGAAAATAATTGACCGAAAATATTTATTTTTGTTTAAATTTTATTGCAAAAAATAAAAAATAAAAAAAAATAACAATACATTAATTTACTAATTTATTGTAACTAAGTCCAATTTTTTTTAGATTCGTTTTATTTTTCATTGCAGAGCTAACTTCAACCTATAGGACACTACTGTATTTGACAATGAACATTTCATTTTACGAATAAAATTTAATGTTGAAATTGTATATAAAATTTTTATACAATATTTAAGATGGACATATAAAAAGCAAGCATATAATTATTTCAAGATTATTAAATTTCAAAACGTCTAACCTAGGGGAGAGACAAACATTTAATATGGTTGATAAAGGCTTCATTAATTGAATTCTACTTATTGGAATCCGAAGCTAAACTCATCTGTGGGCATATATGACATTAAACTATTACTATTATAAAATTATAATTGCTATAAAATAGAATGTTTTACGTATGATTTTGTTAATTTATTTTTAAAATGAAACAAAAGTTTGCAATTGCAACACACAAGATGCCCACCAATGCAGGAACGTGACAATGGCATTTTGGATTAGCCATTGTCCAAGTTTAGCATTTCCTGTCATTTGTAAGGAAAAGACAATAGCACCCCTCTAGTTTCCAGATAAATCCACACTTCCTGATGTCATTGCTGGTGCTATCCACGAGTAATCATTGATAATCCGAGACCGTGAGGCTCAACAAATTTTCCGTTTGTAGTTTAAGAAGAAAACTAGGACAAAATTTTAAATTGACTCGAATTCGAGACCGACTGGTAGTTGATAGTCTCCAATTCCCATCCGTCGAATTGCTTTTATCTTTTTTTTTTTCATCAGCTACTACACCTCCTTTTCTTATCCGTCATCCAATTACGATGAGCTGGTGGTGGGCAGGTGCTATTGGCGCCGCTAAGGTAAGTCTTATCCTATTGATGGTCGAAATATTTGCATAATTTGTTACAAATTAACGTTGTTGCTTTTGATTTTGCAGAAGAAATTCGACGAAGATGAACCACCCAAAAATTACGAGAGCGTGGGCTTAATTGTTGGCGTGACCGGAATCGTTGGCAACAGCCTGGCGGAGATCTTGCCTTTATCCGATACGCCTGGTGGCCCGTGGAAAGTTTATGGAGTTGCCCGACGGTCCAGGCCCAATTGGAATGAAGATCACCTGGTGGAATATGTCCAGTGCGACATATCCGATCCTGATGAGACACAAACCAAGCTCTCTCAGCTCACTGACGTTACCCACATCTTCTACGTCACGTGGACCAATCGATCGAACGAAGCCGAGAACTGCGAAATCAACGGCTCCATGTTCCGTAACGTCCTGCGTGCCGTGATTCCTAACGCACCTAATCTCCGCCACGTCTGCCTCCAAACAGGGACTAAACATTACTTGGGTCCGTTTGCGGCATTTGGCACGATCCAGGCACATGATCCGCCTTTCACGGAAGATTTGCCAAGATTAGACGCACCAAATTTTTATTACACTCTGGAAGATATATTGTTGGAAGAAATTGAGAAAAAAGAGGGCTTGACTTGGTCAGTGCACAGGCCCGATGTGATATTCGGATTTTCTCCGCATAGCTTGATGAATATCATCGGTACGCTATGTGTGTACGCGGCTGTATGTAAACACGAAGGGATTCCGCTAAAATTTCCTGGAACTAAGGTAGCGTGGGACTGCTACTCGATTGCTTCCGATGCTGATTTAATTGCGGAGCATCAAATATGGGCGGCTGTGGATCCATATGCAAGAAACGAAGCGTTTAATTGTAACAATGGAGATGTTTTTAAGTGGAAGCATTTTTGGAAGGTGTTGGCGGAGCAGTTTGGGATCGAGGATTACGGTCTTGAAGAGGGTACGAGACTGAGGTTGGCGGAGATTATGAAAGGTAAAGAAGGTGTGTGGGAGGAGATTGTGAAAGAAAATCAGCTGCAGCCTACGACATTAAATGAGGTGGGTGTGTGGTGGTTTGTTGATCTTGTACTAAGTGGGGAGGCTAAATTGGCCAGCATGAATAAGAGTAAGGAGCATGGCTTCTTGGGTTTTCGGAATTCAAAGAATTCTTTTATTAGTTGGATCGATAAAGTGAAAGGTTACAAGATTGTTCCTTAAGTCGTGATAGTAGTGGTGTTTTCGAGTATGGTGGTGTTTGTAATGGATTTTGCATCTTCTTTTTGTTGCTGTGCTGCGTGCGTAAATAAGCATGAACAATTTGCTGCAAATATGTTTCGATTATTGGCTTTGTAATGAGGTTCTGAAATAAGATTGGGTCATATTAATTGATTTTATTTTCAAAATCCGACTGTTGTACTTCATGTCTCGTCTGTCAATCAGTTGACTCAATACTGACATCTGAGTTACATCTACTTCTCCACAGCAAGGCCCAAAAGACAGAGTTTGTAGATATACAGTTGCAATCGTGTCTTCAGCTGGTCCGTGTTGTGTAACGGGTGGGCTTTGATGTTTTGGGTTGTGTTCGTGAAAGCCTGGAATTAATTTCTTTAGACCAGATACCAATCTTCTTGAGTTTAAATGAATCTTGAAGAAAAAAATAGAAGTTTTTGTATTTCTTGAAAATTCGTAAGACCCCATGAATAAGGTCTCCAATTTCTAGTCGTGTAAAAATATCCGAGTGAAGCTTGACATCGCCTCCACTTGCAAGAGCCAAGACATAAGAGAGAAACTGCCTAATCACTCGTACAAAATAAGATGCACTACCTGTTTCAGGAATCAGAATTCCCACACCAATACAATATTGGAATCCTGCGAGACCAAAAGTCAGTTTTCAAGACTCAAAAATCATGAAATCAGTCGGTAGTGCCACTTTTTTTGGTGATGGATTTTCACATCGAGCAACTGAATATTTTTTTTATAGTATCTTTTCTTGTTATTTATTACTATTCAGTGTTAGCATGCAAACTCTTCAAACAAACGCTGATTTTTTTATTTTTTGACGACCCATATGCATGGAGATTTAGGAAAATACATCGTCAATCTCTATAAATATCAACCTTTCTCAAATGAAGGGGGGTTGGAGAGTAAGAACACAAATACACCCTCTCTTGTCAATATTTCTTAAATATGATATTTTATTTGAATTTTATATTTTTTTATAATTTTAAACTTGATTTAAATAACAAAGTTTGAATGCGAGAAAATCAGTATTATCCCTAACAATTTTTCTATGTTTTTAAATAGTTAGAAGGTAAGCATCATGGTAATTTTATTGACTCGAGACAAATTTTGTTACACTCATTAACAGTATTTAAAATTTTTCTCTCAAAAAATTTTAGCCAGTACTCTTTAAAAGATACAAAATTTTGTTCAATTATTTAAGTGATCCAATACAACTTACCATAATAATGGCATTTAGTACAAAGTTTCTTTTAATTAAAAAAATATAGTCTAAGAATGAAGAAAATTAAATAAAAGAAATTCATACTCTTAACAATGTTGAATATGTTAAATTGATCCAATACCTTATTATAATTATATTAAGAGTTAATTTTTTTATTAAAATGATATTAAATATATAAAACTTTGATATAAATTATTACATTTAAATTAATGCCATATAACAGTATTAATTATTATAATCCTAAAATATGGCCTGATCCAAAAGAGTGACATGTGACAGGAAGATTACTATTAAAGAGATAATATTGAAAAATAAATCGAATTTGTGTAAAATATTACTCTGTAAAAAATTAATTTAATCTCTTAAATTTGATTATTGTTTTAATCCTGGAAGGTCTATAAAGTAGAACTCTTGAATATAGGAATGAACAGAGTATAATAGTGAGAAAGAAACATGAAATTTGATAGAATTGAAGATATAGAAAATATAAGATGATGCAGAGTAGGATCTGATAAAAATCCTTGAAAAATACAAGCAAATAGCGGCAAGATCTGATGAAAATTTCTAAAAATTACAAGATAATGTGAAATAAGTTTTAATACTGTGAAAGGTTTGATGAAAATTTCTAAAAAATACAAGATGACGTGAATTAGAGTCCAACAAAAATCTAAACCACAGTGAGTCCCCTATATCCAAGTTAAAATGTCTTAAATTTAAAAGAAGACCCAAAATATCTTCTTTAAACCGGTTAGTTAGCTGTTACCCAAATTAACCATATTAAGTGAATCTACTTGTAAATTAAGTCTGCTAGTTGAATCCGGGTGCAAATCTACCAAACCCTAATTAGCCCACTTCTAGGAAGCAAAGTTTGACTAACAAGTCATTATATTAGCTCCTGATTTGCATGTGCATTGTGCATTAAAATAAATTAATATGGATGATGAATCTTGTTGAGGACTTGTTTGGGTAATGATATATAGTAGTCACCAAAAACATTTACTTCATTGTGGAAACTATGCCCCACAGGTATCAGGTACCTGTATAAATAAGAGAATGCAACCTATATAATTTGTAAAGCATCATACAAGGAGAATAGCCTTATAAAGTTTGGGAGAATGAAATGCTTTGATTTTACCATTCGAATTTCATAGGATGATAAAAGACATTTTAGATATTCTGTTTCTAATAAATTATTCTATGAACCTAAAGGATTCAAAGTGAGGAACTATTAAAACTTGAGATTCATAAGTACGAACAAATCATATAAATTGGCACAGAAGAATTTAGGAGTTTTATATTGAATTAAAAAAAAAAATGACTATCATAAGAATTTTGACAAGTTCCAGACCTCATTTCTGCTTAATCGAATCAGAAGCTTAGCTTCTAGGGCTCAGGACCTCAACACAGCTAAACCTGACTAGAATTAATGCAGAAGCTTAGCTTTGTAGGGCTTAAGATCTCAGCTCGTTGAATCAAATCAGAATCTTAATTCTCTTTGCAGGAACTCAGCTTTCTTTGGAACTTAATCTAGTTAAAACCAATTTAAGCTTTTAGATTTTTATTTAAATTTGAAAATAGAAGAAAGCAAATAGAACACTCAAAAAGACTATAGAAATTCAGAGGAATCAATAGTTTCATTGAATTTAAATCGAGAGTACAAGAATGGATATGATAATACATGTTTTCAATTCTATATTAGCTTATATAGTTAACCTCAACTACCAACTCAGCTAAAAACCGGAAAAAAAAATCAAGCACTTAATTAATTTTACAAATTTAGTTAATTTTTGTTACTGACTTTGGTGAGAATTTTGAATCAACTTTTGAGGATTATGAAATATCTTATATATATGTATGGTAAATTTCTACTATACTATTAGTTCTCATGATTTTTCTAGGCTTTTTAGACCTCATCTATCACACTACAAGTTGAAATTGGTGAACTTGTGTAGTTAAATATGACTTATGTTAATTTATATGTAACTAAAAAAAAAAAAAAAAATTCTATTATACTTTTTTAATCTATTTATAAATACGACTTATTTTAATATATGTTCATAAATATGGTGTTGTTGAGGATTTCAACATTTTATTATATTTTAAAAGTAAAATTTAAATGCTATTTGATAATACTAGTTTTAATTAAATTTAAAATGTAATATTAACTTGTCACGAGCACCTTAAATATCAAATCAACTTTTTAATCACCATATTATATCTAAACCCTACAAAGTTTGTGTGACATTTAAGATGTATAATATTTTGTTGCATGATTTTTTTTTTTTTTAAAGTCATTATAGTGTATGAACAAGCTAATCGTAAGCAAAATCTCAATATAATTTGTTTTCATACTAACCCGAATTCACATATTTTCATCAATTACATTAGGGATTTTATTTTGAATTCAGATTGGTTCATATTAATTTATTACTTTTACAAAAACTAAGTGTTTTTTTTTTCCTGGTCTGTCAATCAGTTTATTAAAACTGACGTCTGAATTACATGTACTTGTCTATGGTTAGGCCCAAAAGACAAAGTTTGGTAGTACAAAGTGAGACCACAATGAATTCGTGGTCTGCTGTTGATAACGTTTGAATAATGGGTAGTGTCCATAAACTCCTGGAATTGAGTTTTATGATAAAAGCAGGAGATAAATTCTACCAAACTTAAAGTACCAGACTAGGTTGCATGGCTTAGAGAGAGAGAGAGGAAAATTCTACGGTGTTTACTAACAAATTTCAAACAGAGCTGCCGTCGTTAGAATGCCTTATACTTACTAAAATCGCTACACATTGCTAATCATTAAAACATTCGTCTTATTTGGAAACATTAGCACTCAAGGCACAATCCTGTAACTTTTCATCCTATCAATCCAAGTAATGAACGAATTCTTGGAATTTCTGAAACCTAAGAACCTATGCTTCTTGCTCTTATTCATACTATCCAAAAAGCCCGCACCGCTCAACTTCATATCTGCAAAACACCACACACCAACCTCATCCAATTTCGTAGGTTGCAGTTGATTTAATTTTACTATCTCCTCCCACACACCTTCTTGACCTTTCATTATTTTCTCCAATTTCACTCTCTCATCCTCTTTAAACCCGTAATTCTCAATCCCAAACTGCTCTGCCAACACCTTCCATAAATGCTTCCACTTGAAAACATCTCCATTGCTGCAATTAAAGGCTTCATTTTTGCATAGGGATCCACTGCCGCCCAAATTTGCTGTTCGGCGATCAAATCCGCATCGGAAGCAACTGAGTACCCATCCCAAGCATCTTTCGTCCCAGGAAATATTAAAGGAACACCTTCGTTTTATATATGGCTGCATAGACACAAAGAGTACCTAAGATATTCATCAAACTACAAGGGGAAAATCCAAATATTACTTGAGGTCGATGCACAGTCCAAGTCAAGCCCTCTTTTTTTTGAACTTGCTCGAACAATATATCTTCTAGAGTATAATGAAAATTGGGTACATTTAACCTTGGCAAATCATCGGTGAAAGGCGTATCGTCAGCTGGATTTTGCAAAATAACTCAAAAGGTCCCACGTAGTGCTTCCCTCCCGTCTGCAGGCAGATGTGGCGGAGATTGGGCTCGTTATGCATCAAGGCATCGAGTACGTTACGAAACATGGCACCGTTGACCTCGCAATTCTCGGCTTCAGTGTTGCGGTTGGCCCAAGTAACCTAGAAGACATGGGTGACGTCAGTGAGTTGTGATAGGTCGGTTTGAGTCTCGTCCGGGTCGGAAACGTCGCACTGGATGTATTCCATCGGGAGATCAACCTTCCAGTTGGGCCTGGGCCACCTTGCTACTCCGTAAACCTTCCATGGGCCACCGGGCGTATAGGAAAGCGGCAAAATCTCGGCTAGGTACCAACGATTCCAGTCACGCC
This sequence comes from Trichilia hirta, assembly GCA_035221805.1. Classification (NCBI taxonomy): domain Eukaryota; kingdom Viridiplantae; phylum Streptophyta; class Magnoliopsida; order Sapindales; family Meliaceae; genus Trichilia; species Trichilia hirta. Next base: position 27,513 of record JAWDEX010180342.1, on the reverse strand, counting down.
GACTATTAGTCCTACGTTCTGGTGGTCTTAAGATTGCTCATCGTCTTCAAATTTCTTCTGTAAAATTGAAAATAAACGCGTTAATTAATATGAACCGATTTACAACTTGATATGAAGAATGAGTGAGAGAGTTGTTCTTATTTGCCTTCGCACCGCCAATATCGCCGGCCAGCTCCAGCTCATTTTTCGCTAATTAATACGGGAAGTAATTTGAAACGTTTAGCGATAACAGTAGTTCTATTTTGCAGTGGCTTTTGAGTATGGCTTCTGTTTGGACTAACGTAAAGGAGAAGCGTGGGGAAATCAAAAATAAATTAAGGAAACATCTAGATGACGGAAGCAGGTAGTAGAAACTTCATTTTTTTCATTAATTATGGATAAGTCAAGAATGGAAAAAATTAAATAAAAGAAATTCAAAAGGTCGATATTGTCAGTTACTTCAAATAAATCTAATAATGTTAATTTGTATTATCATGCCAATTTAAAATATTATATAACAAGTCATTCAATTTAAAACGATTTTATTCATTTAAATTCTGAATTTGAGCCTTGATTATAAATTTAAAAAGAAAGAATTATAAATATCCCTTATAATTTTAAAAAATTACAAATATTCTTTTATCTTGTTTTATAATTTAATTACTATTATACTCTTAATTTTTATACAAATACTTCAAATTATATAGATGTAATGGTATAATAAAAAAATAAATTAACTAACAAAACTATTTATTTTTAAATTTGAAAAAAAAATATTTGTCAAAAAAAGTAAAGGAGTATCTATAATTTTTTGAAATTATAGGGAATATTTTTTGTTTTTTTTAATTTAAAAATATAATTTTAAAAGTTTTGAATTATATATTATAACTGGCCATATTATTTTTAGGTCCGCTCTAAATATTATGTTATTTATTATTAAATAAATATAATCTACAAAACATATTTTTAAATTAATTTTTTTATTTAAAATTAAAATATTAATTATTATATTAATATAAATTTAATATTTTTTTAACTTACTAAGCTGGCCGATTTTATAGATTTGAATTTCATTCAATTTATAAATTAAATTAATATTATTAACTTTTAAAATATCAAATTGAAATTAATTCAAAAAATTTAAAATTATTGTCATTTTTTATTTGGTTTGAATCGATCGAATTTGACCTGCCCTTCTCGGGAGTTCAACACCTATTCTATAAAATTGTTGATGTTTGATGCGATTGGAATTGGAATAAAATTATTTTTAAAAAATTAAAATTTGGATAGGATAAATTACGAGACTCACTTCAATTATCCTGTGGCCAATTATAATATGTCAACAGTCAGGGATAATTTATTCTATTATTTTTATGGGACAAGTTTATCTCATGTATTAATATAAATTTTTTTATTTAATTTAATTTTATAAAATTATAAAATATAAGCAATAATTATAATAAAAAATATTTTACAAATATTAATAAATAATATATAATAAAATAAATACTTTATAAATAATAATTTATTATGACTTTTTATTAAATTTTAAATTTTTAAAAATATCTAAAATATTTGTATTTAAACTAGTTTTATGAAATATATTTCAATAATTAATTTTTTTTACAATAATCTAATTCTATCTTGCACCGAACACAATGCAATATTAAATTTAATCTAATCTAATATTACTCTATCCTATTTTATCTTATCATATCCTATTCTATATTGTTTAATTCAAATCGGTAAACCAAACCACCGTTCAAAGTGATTCAATTGTTTTATTACAATATATAATTGCATTTAGCATTAACATTTTTTTATTCATCTAAAATAATATCAGTCATTAGAGAGGCATTTTTTTTATAAATTAGTATTTATTTATTTATTATATAATTTATATTTTTATTAATTAATATTATTGTACTAAATTAATATATATAAATAAATTGTACATAGAGTTTAATCTACATTGTTACCCTTTTATGACCATGTACATGTACGGAGAAAATTAAATAAAAGAAATTATAGTTTATTATCCACAAAAGAAAAAAGAAATATTTTGTTTATCCGAATTCTGACTCCATTAATTACACGAATCAAGTGTTGATTGACATCAGAAATTTCTGATGATTAACAAGGCCCAGCAATTTAAATTGTGTTCCTTCAAAAAAAAAAAAAATTATATTGTAAATTGTGAATCGGTCTGTGGTATTTGGACATTTGCTCTATAAAGATGCAGTATTAATGAATCGAACAAGCATGCCATCCACGTACATAGCTTGTTGGCCTTTTGCCTTTTCAGATAACCATCTATAATTCATATATGATCTCAACCCCGATCGTTTCTGTTTTCTACTTTGAATGTCATTTTTTAATAAAATTGGGTAGGGGAAAACTTTTCTTTTTCTTTTTCTTAATTTTATAATATTATGATTGATTAATAAAACATCAAGATGTCTACTAAACTTATATAGTGAGAACGGGCCAGGCTTCAAGTAGATATTGACGGCAGGACTGAGAATTGGGCCTGTGCATGTAAAATTGCAGGTCCAAATGGTGGGCCAGTTTTTAAAGTTTTACATTTTTACAACTTTTTACATCGTAGACGAGAAAATAATAATACGATTCTTATACTATATTGTCGTGGTTTATGACCATTCCATTAGTATTTAAACTAGAAAATTCGTTTTACTTGAGAGAAAGTCTTACGTGCATCCTTTTCACATATGATGAACGGTCGACAATGCTTTATATTATTAAATTTGATAATGTGGAATCTTCTCAACTGTCAATCTTGCATAATAAGGATGTGCCAAAATGTTTTGCACTGTATAAGTTGCACGATAGATTGATGTTGATTTCTATTTTTACCAAGTCAAAAAGTCTAATATTTAAAGTTAGCCTACTTGTATCCTAAAAAAAGTTACCCTACTTGTATCCTAAAAAAAGTTAACCTACTTATAAATTACGCTGCGGTCCATTATTGTTTGCTCTGTTGTTGAATCTGGGTGCAAATCTACCAAACCCTAATTCTGCCTGTTCTTATTTGTTAATTAATTAAATTAACATTCCTGGAAGCAGAGTTTGATTAACAAGTCATTGAATTAGTTCCTGATTTTTACGTGCAAAAACCTCAAATCAGTTGTTAATAGGTAATATGATAAATCTTGTTAAAGACTTGTTTGAATGTAGCGGAGTCTAAAAATATTTACCTTCTCTTGTGAAACTATAGTACACAGGTATCAATATATATAAATAAGAGAATGCAACCTATATAATAAATGTAAAGCATAATACAAAGAGAATAGCCTCATGAAGTTTGGATGAATTAAATAATTTTTTATTTTACTACACACATACATTGGATGATAAAGTTATTTTAACTTTCCCATTTCTAATAAAATATCCTGTGAACCCAAAAACTAATAGGACTAGAGCTTCATAAGTGCAAACGAATCTCATACATTGCCATAGAAGAATGCAGGGCTGAAAGGAAAAAATGATTAGCTATCATAATGAGGATTATGAAGCATGCATCTTTTATATAAAGAGATAGATTGATAGATTGTAAATTTCTACTAGACTATTACAGTCTTAATAATTTCTCTCAAATTTTGCAGAACCTATATATGACACTTACATTTGTGGACTTGTATGGTAAATAAGTATTAACTATTAAGGAGAGAATCCAATGTGAAACATGAAGACTCCGAATAAGGAGATAAGGAGGATTCTACGGGCATATATACACTTAATTTGTAACATCTCAACGTAAAAATAAAAGTTAGAAAAATTGAAAGATACAAAACAAGAAACAAGAAAGAAATTACACTAGATTTAAAACAAGGAGAGGACAATAAACTATATATCCATAGGTACAATTTTCTCAATTCAATTTCTACGCATACGCTTTAGAAAATTTAGTCACTTAATCTCTAACCCCTCTCCTCCTTGCATTGCATTGCATGCAGAAAACTACACAACTTCGCCAGCTTTGCTCAAAATCACCATCCGATATTAAACCTTCAGATGTAACTTCTACATGAAATTCCGGAATTTAAATGCCAAAGTTCTCCATCAGATTCAGATTGAGATATGTCCACCTTAAAAAATTCTTATGTGTCACAGTCACACCAATTATTTTCAGTTGGTTGCGATTACATAGAGCGAGCAACAACAGCTTTGTTTCTTCTGGCCCTTTGTGTCTCTTGCTTACTCCGTCCTTCTATAAATACAGCTGGTTCTTCAAAAATAGTAGACAGACCTGAAAAGGTTGCGACCAAAAGTGAGTGATCCTTGTATATAGACAGATAGAGACAGAGAATATTTAAAAGTTAAATTGTTAGGTCGACTTTGGCACGCCATGTTAGAAAGTGAAAACCCCATTTGAATTTCAACTAGTAGTTTGTTTGTGTCATCCTTTTTCATACTCACCAGATATCAGTTTTTTCTTCTCCATTATCATCCTCATCATTTCATCATATTGCTGATCGTCGTTTCCACTCTTGTACTCACCGTACGATTCTTCTACTTTATTCATTTGGCTGCTTAAAGTCTTTGACCGAGCATTGGCAAAAAGCCACGTCGAATTCATTTGCTTGCTGATCATACGTGCCGCACAGTATGGAATCTTCGCACGTTTTGTTGTATCTGATCTAATACCGCCATTAATGAACATTATACAGTCCATCAAGCTTTCTTTAGCTAAACCCTTCCTGTCATATGCTTGTGATCTTCTCCAGAGACTTTTACAGTGGGAATTTGCCGGAGTTGAAAGGCAAAGAGCTCGAGTTGAGTCTCTGATGGCAGCATCTGGATCGCGAAGCAACAAATGACACTGAGCTCTATTGCTATAGAGAACCTCTCTCTCTTTTTTCAGCCTTAGTGGGCACAGCTCTAATGCTTTACTATACTTCATTGCAGCTTCTTCCACCTTTCCCAACCAAAACATATGCTTTGCCTCTTGTTTTATCAAACCCACCAAAACCCTTCTTTCTTCAACTTTCTCTTCGGACATCAATTTCTCTCTCTTTCTTCTTTCTACTTTAAGTTCCCATGTTTCTTCTAGTGCTTGCAGAACTCTTTTATCCTTAAATTTCAGCTCACTTTGTTTATGATCTAAAAGGAGAGCTCTTGTTATCGCTTCTCCGAAATTTGGTCTATCTAGAAGACCGCTTAATTCCACTAAATCAATCAGGAACAAGGTGGCAGTTTCGATAACTTTGTACCTCGTATTTGGGTCTTTGAGAAGTAATAGAAGACAATCAATAGCCATATACTGCCAATCATCCGAAGATCTCGAGAGATTGCAGAGATTCTCTATGACTTCTTTAGATTCAGCAATATTTTTTCTTCCAGTTTTACTGTAGCATACGATTCTCATGAGTCCAACTCCGGCTGGGGAATTGTGATTCACCAATCCACCCCACATATAACACAAATCCATTAAGAAATCTTGCTTGCAAATGAGATCCAAAGACCTGTCTTTGAAAGCAAAGCAATTTAGAAGATAGAGAGACCAGCATTGAAGTTGGCTGGCCCACTCTTCCGCCTTTCGGTTCTCCATTTCTAACCCTCCCATGCCTCTAGTAAGCAAGTCACTATGATATTTCAACCTTTTCTTCTTATCCTTCAGCCGAACAAAGTTAACATACACAACATCAAGGCAAGTAGAAGCCAACTGCATGGCTAATTTTACCACTTCCTCTTCATAAACTGCTACTGCTTCAAAGGTTCTCTCATAACTTGCAAGGTGGCCAAGTGCTCGAACTGCAACCCTTTGCTCCACCCAACTGATCTTCCCTCTTAACAATTCCATTAATGGAGGTATCACTCCTGAGTGCACAGCTTTCTCTGCAAATTCGACTTTATTCATGGTGTAAGAACCAATAACATGAGTGGCATAGTAAGGGATGTAAATATTTTGGTCCCTGAGGAGCCAATCTCTATTATTGATACCTTTGTAAATCAAGCTAGCCATGCATTTGAAGATACCGAGGGATGGGAACACTGGATCGTCTGGTTGAGTCATGGCAATATTCCAAAGACCACTTAGGACCAAAACATGTTCTTGGTCATCCTTGACAGGCATTTCCTTGAAAAGATTTGCCATTCGAGCTCTACTAAGTGATGAGTCAGGTTCTTTCACGGTGCAGAGGAAACAACAGGGGTTGGTGCAAGTTTGCTCCATACCCATGTTAAGAGTATCGCCTGGGGTAGTAGCGGGGATGTTCTTCTCCTTTGTCTTCGTAGAATCCATAGTTTAGTGAAAGATAAGAGTTAGGATTTCGGATTGGGCTAGTAAATTTCAGGGTATATTTAGATGGAGATGCGAGCGATTAAAAGATTAATTAGCAAGTGAACGGAAGTGGAAGTGGAAGTGGAAGTGAGCCCTAGCGGCGGATTTAAATAATTATTTAATATGATAACTTTAGAAGCATTTTCCATATTTGAATGGAGTGCTTTGTGACTTTGTCTTGAGAAAATTTAGGTTAGGTCTCCATGTTCATCATAGGGGACCCGGTAAATGATGCCAGCTCTGACAGAAGTTGTACTTTGCTAGCTGCAAAGATCAGTTGACAGTCTTTAAAATTGAAGAACTAATATTTGTCATGAGCCATCACATAATCCTGAGCTTATCTGTTTTAAATTGAAGAAATTCTTATTTCAATTTGATATATTAAGAGATGAAGGTGAGTCAGCCAACCTTTAGCCGGCCGTCTTCAGATTTTTTCTGTATAGTAATTCGTTCTATACCTTCCATGTATAAACTTATATATACCCCACGTAATAGGCTGAAGTCTTGATCAATTTGCAATACTTGATCAAGCCACTTCTATTACATGCGATTTGCTTTACAAACGTAGCAGTGACAAGACAAAAAACGAACCGCCTACATTTATAACTATATATATTCTATCATCTTAGTTATAGTCTCAATGAGTTCCCGGAGTTCCTTCAAGATTCAAGCCTTTTCACGGTATTCTATTTTTTATTTTGTTTACTTTCTTTTCTGCGCTTGACAAGTGCTTCCCACATTAGAAAGCAAGTGGTCCTCACCACTCGTCATATTAATTAGGGTTTAGTGTCCTTAGACTACCTCCTGGAAATGCTTTTCCTGCAGATTACTTTCTTCTTCTACGCTTTTAATTTCTTGTACGAAAAGCATTTTTGTCTTACTTGACCATGGACCACGTAAGCACCAAGCAAGATAGCATGTCTTCGAAATCTCCTAAATACCGTCAATGAACTCTGAGTAGAACAAATTTCCAGAGATTTCCTGTGCACATTTTGTCATGATGCTGTCCAGAAGCTAGATTTTCGTCTCTCGTATATGCTCAACAGGCAGGAAGAAGCTTAGCAGAAAAATTTTGCTCACGGCGTTATACGCTGCCCCTTGATCAGTTTGCTTCATTTAACTATCTAGAAATGAAAAAGCAAACGGTTAATGTCTTATTCCTTTGTATAGAACTTCTTAATATTCACGTAGAAGATTTAGAGAACCACAGATACGTATTGGAGATAAACCTGTAAACTTATTTTAGAATTTAAATATGATAATTTTGTTAATGTTGTGTGCATTTAGATGAAGAGGGACCACACCAAGCTTCAATATGGGTCATGAATTAAGAAACACGATGTGGTCAGTGGTCCCTTCTCGTTCCCTTCTGTCTTCAAATAAATATTGATGCCATAGCTAGCACCGCCCAGAACAGAAGTTTGAAATAGATTAAAAACATCGTACTATATATAGGGCAAATATTGAAGGTCTCAAGAATATACGGATGCTATATAAACATACTTTATATAGTTTGAATGAAAAGCAGATTCAACGGGTTCAATCTGTCGTCCTATATTAACAATGCATAAGATTAAAATTTCCTACGAATTAAGATGCATAAATACATTGATATATTATTTTTATCATTAATTATGATGTAAACAAGTACTGTTGTTTCTATCTGGCATATATATATTGTTGGTTTGTGATGCATATTATTATATAAGCTTGTTTTGTTTATTACCTGCTCGTACAATCGGAGTGGAAAGCGATTATATCTAAGATCATGATGATGACGACTAGATACCCAATCCAATCGCACTGAACTAAGTAATCAAGAAAATTAAAGATAGTAAAGATTTTCTACTGTAATCTTTCTCATTCAGATAGTTGAGAAAAGCTAATTACTTAGCAATCGGCTTGGCACTAATCCTAGGACTTGCAATTGGAGAAGAATTACATGACATTTTTAGTAAACGTAACGATAACACCAAATTAGCATTAGTTGTTTTTCAAGATTATGCCTTGTGAGTTAAGTGATCGCAATTTTGATATATTGTTACCCATGCAAGAGAACAATTTGGCCTGAAACAGTTATCAAGAATGAGAACGATACCAAAAATACTATTGCAATATGCCAAAAAACTAGGGTAAATTGATAACTAGAAAAAACTAAAAGGTTTATTTAACGCAAATAAAAAGAGTGCGCACGGCCTGTATATTTACATCCCTTCGATCACCAACCTTGTATCTAACAAGCACTGAAATATTCTTTGGATTGCCGTTATGTGCAGGTTTGTGCTGGTGCCAGTTCAAGATGATTGCCACGGATCATCATTTTCCGGTCCACTTAGCTGATTCAGTTGGGCCCCTAGAGCTGTTTCAACTTTCTGTGACTTCTACTTCAAATTTTAGACTGAGCAATTAAGTAATAGGATTCAATGGGGCACCAATCAATGCCTGCTCCAAATTCGAGCATTTCTGGCATTTTGACCATGAAATTGCTACCTGAAGAACACAGTAAATCCCAATTTCCGTTTGTATTCTATGGAAACCTTGATCTCCGTCAGGGTTGTAACCAAGGACCACACACCAAATAAAATATGTAATCATTGTTGCAATCCTAAGATAGGTAAGTTAAATGTTATCAATGATTATCGAGCGAGACAAGATGTCAGCTCTTTCATAAATTCCGGTTACATAGAAAGCATTACTGTTAGTATATTAGATAAAAATAAAACAACATTAATTTTGTTCATTTCTGATGAAAATAAAGCCAGTAGAATGTATAGATAAACCAAGTTTCTTTTGCGTTCTAAATAGCGGGAAAGCGGCATGCTGAAGCCATGGGGTGTCAATAAAAGGAAAACAATGAATGATGACAAGCATAGGACGATAAACGTTTTACATCATTCAATTTTTTGTTGAATAAAATATTTTTCAATCTACATTTAACTTCAAAATAATAAAAAGTAAGTGAAAAAAATTAACACAGTGTGTTATTTTATCAATTTTTAATTAGATAATTAAATGGACTTCTTTAAAATTTGATTACAAAATGTTTCAAGCCCAAAAAATATACTTCTCGATAACCATTGTACCCGCAATCTTTCAGATTGAAGCCACTAATTTTCCCATTAAAGACCTATTTTTAGTTGGACTTTTCACATGGCTGTGGCTGTCTGTTGCCGAATTAGAGATACATGCATAGTAAATTGGGCTGTCTCAGTTACTGTTATCCAACACTCCACAACCACAGGCCGGATATCATCCGTTCTCAACCAACCAACCAGATTGTACACGCAGCAGCCAGCCACCTCCGCACAACATAATAAGGCTACGCTTCTACAGTATCAACAACAGACTTCCCCTCATCTCATTCTTTTCCTTAATTAATACGATTTCCTATTACCTTTCCAACGATGTTATACTAAGTTGCGGTAAGCCAATTGAATTGCATATGCTTAATGATCGTACTGACAGAATCATAGCTTCGTACTCTGACCGAGAATTACGGCTTCAGAAGTCGTCTAGCGTTCATCCTTAAAGAAACACCCCTCACAAGAAAAGACTTAAAGGAGATTACAAATTGACTCATCGCTTCCTTCAACAGGACCAGGTTTCAATACCACCACAGAAGCCCGCATTACAAGATATCAATCTTCCAATGACACCCTTTTAGTACGTCTGTGAATGGAAGGAAAAACAGTACTCGGTAACCTGGAATTATTTTCCTTAACACGTTATCTACTATTAAACCAAACCCTGGCACAATTAGAGGATTCTCCATAGTTGATTGTTCTCTATTTACAAATTCATAGACATTGATCCAATGCCAAAACTAAGCAAGCTCCTACCTTACAACTTGAGCTTCTATAATTTGTCAGTACAGTAACAGTAGGCACCCTGACCTACTCGCGGAAAATGGACACAAACCATAGTTTCCTATACATTTGCCTTCCAATTGATGTTGCTGACACCAATGTCACGAGACAAATCCAATGAAGCGACTTTGGTTCGAAGAGCTGCTGTGGCCGCCGCAGTTCTTATCCTCTGACCTTGAGTAAGCTCACAAGTTTCACTGATAGAACCAAATCTTATTTCAGCAGGGGGGATGAAACAGTCCAGTGATAGGCCTGGAACATTGAAAGCCACCTCCTCAATTGCCCATGCTTCTTCCATCCTGGTCCGGGTATGGCTCATTGCTGTATCTCCAAACCTGAAAAGGGTCACTATAGAACGACCGGAATGAGCAATCATAATTCCCTCAACAGGCCTGTAATCATCAAGGAACGAGTTGATTGTAGTCTCCCAGTAGACAGCATCACCTCCATTGTTCTGAATCCGTGTCAAATGGGAGTCTTCCAAGTGGACAAGAAGCCCTGTTTTCTGGCTGAAGTAACCAAACAAAACATGCCTTATAATCTCAGCTGGCCCTTCACTTCTGGCCTTCAGTGTGGCAGGGTCTGCACACAGCTTGAGGATGAAACAATCCTCTCCATTGATCTTCTTCTCCCCAATGCATCTTGCATTGACAAACATGCTTGCAGTCGTTTGTGGGTCAAGACCCTGCAAAAAGAATTAAGCACAAATCATATAGTAAAGTAGATGGAAAAGAGCAAACAGTGAGAAAAATAACAGCAAGCAATAACAAACAGCTTCACCTGAAGGGAACGGCGCAAAGGTCTAACAGGACCTTTTGCAGCATGAGCACCAAGCCAAGGTGTATGCCTCCAAACAAGCTTTCCATTGCATCCAGCATGAACTTTGCTGCCACTAAGCGCAAGCTCCACATACCACATATCTGGATTCATTTGCCACAACACAAAACCACCTGACTCTCCACCTTTGGAGGAATTCTTGATCCTTGTAACCTTATTACCTTTCTCAAACTCAGAAGCTATCATTGTTACCCTTCCCATGGAATAGGTATTGTGGATAGAGTTTCGAAGCTTTTGTCCCCCAGATGCTGCTATGTACTGCTTTATTATATACTTAGCAGATGAGCTTTCCTGTAACCGTAACCCACATCACAAAATCACATTTAGCAAGTTAATCAAAAGATTGCTTAAACTATTGCTTCTCTCTCTTTCAAACAAAATTGTTCATGATAACTAAACTATCGAAGAAAATGCACATATCCATCTCAGACAAGACCCTCGGATTTCAGTTTTCACAAAATTAAAAAAAAAAAAAAAATCAATAAAGCATGCGTCAGATTAAACCGTCCAAAAAATTGTTCTCTGTCTCTTTCCCGATGACGTTACCTTTTCAAACGTATGAAAGAAAATGCAAGAAAAACAAAGAAGCTGTCAAAGCCAGTCCATCCGCTCAAAACTGCTATTTAAAGGACTATGATATACACTAAACAACAATTCTCTCCCAAAACCAGACACCCTTTGCATGTATTAAGATACCACAAAGACAAATACAAAATATTTAATTAGATCAACATGTGTCAATACAAAGAATCTTATTTTGATTAAGAGCAATTAAAAAATTCAGCATGTGTAAATACAAGAGTATTTTGCATTTCACTGATTTGGTAAGCCTGAACTCGTATCTAACGACATCATGTTAATATGATATTAAAAAAAAATAGTGACCAAAAGGAGAGACTAACAATTGGAGTGTCTTTGATGCTGAGATGAGGCAAAGGCTCAGCAGTGCTAACGTGTACAGGGGCGAGCGGAGCACCCAATACTCCAAGTAGCAACCTCAGATCCGACCGTTTAAACGCAGCCCCCGAAAACGACGGAGCTCTCACGAGTTGTCCCTTCATCCAGTGAGCCCACCTACCTTCCATCCTCGAATCTCCGCCTTCCGTTCCATCCGGATCAAGTCCCTCCTTCAGAGGCGATAATGCTTCCGCCGGTCTCAAACTTCCCGACCTCATAATCAAAGGGGCTGGATGTGCCACGTGCTTGTGATGGTTGCTCCCACCCCTTCTTCGCCTTCCTGAAGTCGACACCGGAGACACACTTCTGGCTGGATTTTTCCCTCTTGACCTGGCCGGTGATAACCCTCGAACAATCTCCTCTTTTAACGCAGAAAAGAATCCCTGTTTTCTCTCCATTTTTCAAAATAACTGTAACAGCAAGAGACTGAGTGCAAGAAAAGGAAAAAACAAAACACGTATGACGAAGAATGGCGTTTAGTAGAAGCAAGTGGATTTTGTGATCAGTGGTAGCAATGATAAATAATTGTGCTGAATTTGGGTTGCCGCGAGACAAACAAAACTGTGAACTGCAGAGGTTAAGTGGATTGTAGCCATTGTTCTTCTGTGCTTTATTGGGTTTTATTCATTTATTTTATTTATATTGTGGCTAAGACTGCGACACAAGACGAACCGCTGACACGATCTTCGTCCTAAAACATCGAGTGAGACGAACAGAAACGATAGGGATTTCGGGTTTAGCGCCGTTACCAACGGTCAAGTGTGTGGTAGCACAGTCAAACTAATTAGAGAAATCAACATTATTTTAATTTCTTTGTAATTTGATCATTAGTCATAATCAGCACGCTAGCTAAGCATTCGGGAAAGAAAGACGGAGAATTTTATATTGGGGAGTACGTGTTTTAAATGTTGTGTGTTTTTGAAGTACACAAAAACATCACCATCTCAAACTAAACATAGGTTGTAATGTCAATTTTAATATCAACTTGTATGAGCAAGCTTAATTAATGATATTTTTTTTTTATAGAGAAAAGAAAATTAGTGGGTATAATATCATTATCATCTTTAAGGTTTATTCTTAATTTGGGTTGATAAATTAGTTGATTTTACAAATCTTAAATATCAGTAAACCAAAAATAATAATAAGCTTCCCTTTCTTTGTTTTTGGAACTTATAACTGTTGATGATTCTGTCACCTAATCTATCTATCTCATTGTTTAATATGAAATAAGATTGATGATCTAGTTATAACCTATAATAACAGTGTCTATATGATTTAGTAATTCAAAGAAAATAAATATATAATTAATGTTCTCCATTCATGCGTCTTGCTATTTTTATTATGATGCCATCAACTGTGGTTTGTTGCAGTTTGGCACAATCATTGGACCTACAAAATTACAAATTCTTCGATAAATTACAAAGCAAATGAATGGTTTAATTGATTTTGTGGGATCATTTGAAATTGATAATGTAATTTCTAAATCTCATGGTCATGGATATGGAAAATCCATTACGATCAAAATTAACTGAATGAAAACAAAATGTTGTCGAACAATAGTTTTCATTAAGTCATCCCGTGATATAGTACTATTAAAGATATTTTAAATCCATGTGAAATACAGTACTTTTAGTTTCACAGATTTTACGAAACGTAGACTGCTGACAGACAACAACAAATCAGTAGCAGCTTGACCTGCCTCTATATACCTCGCCAACACTTCTTCTCAGTCCCATCGTGAATGACGGGAAACAGGTTCTATTTCTTTTTATTATTTATTATTTTTGAGTTTTCTACAAATGGGAAATTAATGAGAAATCTCATGATTTATGTCACTCCCCAATATTCGTTTAAGTTGATATTACTCATTCGCTGTTGTAGGCTTTTTGAAAAACATTCGGGGAGTGATGCAAATTGCAAGGAGCATACTTGGAGTTGGAAATAAAAGTCATTAAAATGATGACCAATTAAGTTTTGTCAAATTATCTATTAATTTATGAATAAAGGTGTAATGAAATTGGTAATGGATAGTCTGCAAAAAAATTCATTATTCTACGTGATTCTGAATTGCTCTCATTTTTATTGATTTTAAAAATTGGTTTTAACAATTTTAAAGAGATACATCATAATTTTAGTCTTATAACAAAACAATTTAAAAATGTTTCAGACATAAAAAAAAAATAAAAAAATAAAAAATTATTTATAACATGATTATTTTGTGCATATAGATCCATAATTCTACCTATTATGCAACAATTTACAGTATTAATTTAATGTTCGAGTGTTAATAATCACATACATGTCTGTTTACAAAATACAAATATTCACATTTAAAAAAAAAAAAAATTGTATTGGTAATTATTGTAAATCGAACGTTAGTGAAAAGAAAGAATAACGAGTTTTTTACTAATTAATTTATTTGCGTGATTGATGGATGGGTGGATTGGTTGAAAGGTAAGCGCAGTAGAGGAGAGCTAACAAATTATACATTACTGCGTTGATGGACATTGGATAGGAATGTGGATATCAAACAATCAATATAACAACGAAAGTCTCACTTCAATGAGTATGGCTATTGACCCTTTATTCCATTTCACTTGAGCCAACCTATAAGTTACAAAACCATTAAAAAACATATCGAGATCACAATTCTTCCATCTTTTCACTGTTATTGACGGTTCCCTATGCAATCACAGACTCTACTTCAATCAATAACATAATATCCTAGTTATCTAATTTAAAGTTAAAAAATAATCTATTGTTGTTATATAAAATAAATAATTGGTTGTTAAGAGAGCATTTACTACCGAAAGTAGTGACAATGGAAAATACTAATTAATCGGAGGGAGGATTTCATTAATTAATTACGTGGGAATAGCAAGGATGGTGGAGTAATGAATAATGGTTGGTCCAAAATAATCTTACTTTGTTGGGTAATTAAAGTCAACAAACTATCCCCTCCAAAAGAAATTAGCAGACTCATTGCTATTAATTGGAAAAAAAGAAAAAACGACGACGACGAAGAAGTAGGAAACTTGGAAACTTGGCAAAAACCTACCTTGTTAGGACTCCTTTCAAATTCTTTTGCTTTTCGAAGGTAGACTAAGCTGGCGGTTATAATACAAGTATGGTTCAATGCCTCTTCAAACCAGGGCGAGGCAAGTGTTGCTATATTGTAATTTTAGCTTTAAAATATATGTGTGCTCTTTGAGCACATTTCCGATCCAAATTTAATTTTATCGTCAATTAAATTTAAATAACAATAAAAAAAAATGAATTCGATAATAACAAGAAGTAAAATATTTAATATTTTATGATTAATAAGCTATTTTGCATCATTCTAATTAAAAATTGGGATAGATAAATAAATAAATACATTAAAAGGCAATGAGGTATTAATAAATATCATGTCCACAAAGGGCTTAGAAATGTGCTGAATGCTGATGACTCGTAATTTTAGGTCCCACTTCTTGAAATTATTCGTTAGTCCAACCCTACAGTAAAGCGTTGACCTTGATGGATCAATAGCAATATTTCATTTCAAGATTATATAATATCCGTAGAAACACATTAGAAGAAGATGCAAATGAAAATGAAAAAAATAAAAGGTTAGACGGTTCTTATTTAATAAAATGATGGTACATGTAACAAATAATACGATATTTATGATCATTTTTTTTTTTTTTACATTTGCCTTTTTGGAGAAAAGTACTAAAATAATTATATATTTAAAAATATTTATTAAAATAATTATATTAATCAAATAAATTAAAAATATATTTTTTGAATAATAATACTCTCATAAAAAATAATCGTATTTTTTGTATATAATTTAAAATAATACTTTTAAACACAATTTAAATAATAATTTCAAACACAATTTAAAGTTATATTTTAAATACAATTGAAAACAATACTTCGAAACATTGTTTAAAATAACACTTTGAAAAGCAATTTAAAATTATACCTTTTAATATAATTTAAAATAATATTTTTTAACACAATTTCAAGCAGTACTTTTTAATATAATTTAAAAATGACATTTTATAACACAGTATTAAATAATAATTTTTAATAATTTTTTAAAAAATACTATTATCCAAATTATATATTTTTAGTTTATTTAATTAAAATCTTTTTAACACTCGATTATTTCAGTAAACATAATTAAAAATATTGTTATTTTCTTATTTTTTTTCATTGATTGAATGGACTATAGTTGGACTTTGTCCTCAGTTGGTGTGCTGGGCCGTAGTGCAGTGAATCTCATCTTTTCTCATTAAAAGAAAATGAGGGTGAAATTGGAACCCACATACACCGAAGGGCATTTTATGAATCGGGTGTGTGAACCTTGTTGAAAATGGCTGCTCACCAAATTATGTGATCATATTGTACACATGGGACATGGCCCAGCATGCAAAGAATCTAGGGTACGTGACAACTGGCAATAGAATCAAGTATTAGCCGTTTCATTCGCACATGGGCCACAAGTCTCACAGACAAAATGACGCCGGAACGGTTCAAGCTATTCTGTGTCGCTATTTCAGCACTTGCAGTGCCACCATGCTTCAGCAGCCTATTGGCCATAACTCTGGAAGACTCCGAGCAATGATAGTGCATATTTAGATTGTCGGGCCTGATAAATGCGGGCCAAGAGAGCATCATACATAACACATGGTCGGGAAATTCGAGTAGCACCTGCTAAGTATTTCGAGTCCGAAAGCCATGAGTGCCAATGATGCATGCCCGACAGTCCAAGCACAAACCTTACAGCCCCGTGAACACCCAATATAGCCCCGTGTCATACGCATGACCCAGCACCACGCGTTTAGCCCATGCGCTACATGCACCACCCTGTGAGCCACTGTATAGCCCGACTGGATGGGAAAGACAGCAAGGTGCGGTTTCAAGGCAGAGTGCAGGAGGCTTACTTCAGAGTTAAGACATACCAACTCGGCTAAGTTCGAAAAGCTTGTCATTAGTCTAGAGCTTAACTATGAAGAAGGGAGTTGGTCATCTCTGCACAAACTGGTCTGGAATTGAAACCATTCTCCCAAAGCCATAACAAGCTGAAACCAGTCAACGTGCACACTAAAATTATAGACTTCTTTAGTCACCACTTGACTTAAACAAGCTTCTAGTGAAGCATGGGCCAGTGTTGTACTCGCTTCCCTTGAACCACAATTAAACAAATCATAATAAGATTTGTCTTACTCTCTCTTTTTACAATTAACCCTAAGAAACTTTAAATTAATAATTATTGATAAGGATTAATGGGATTGTATTATTCTGAATTGCTATGTACATAAGAAAAGCACTTGATTATTCTGAATTGCTTTACAGCTGCCCGTCATTACCATTCAATTCATTTCAGTTCATCTCGTGGTTAGGTGAGGTGAGGCAGGTGATTTAGTACGTGCATGTTGCAACCTACTAAGCTATCCATGCAAAAAATAAAATGGCCAAAACGTATTTAACAAAACAATAAATAAAGCTAATGTTTAATGAATTGAAAAAAAAAAAAAAAAAGATTCCATCCCATCGTGTGATGTCATTATAAAATGTTGAAGAGTCAAAGCTGAAAACAAGAGCTCACCGGTTTCAATCTCTGTTTGTTTGTTTTTTTTCCTTAGATTACTTTTGAATCTTTTTCCACATACGCAGTTTGGGGCTGATGGACAACACCATAATTATTTAAAGTTGGGCTTAAGTTTGAATTTTAATCGATGGTATCTTCTCTCATGATTTTAACTTGACGGTGAGACACATCGTTTAATGGTGGTTGGTGAATTGATTATGGCTCAATCAAAGAAATTTGCCCAAAAGAAAAAAATATAAACATTTATTTTTGAGTTGTGTTAATTGAGTATTAGTAAGAACTTGCTTGAAAATATTTAATAATACTATAATAAGGAATATTTGTATAAGTGCTTGATAAGAATTCGAGTAAAGAATTTATTATATGTTGAGAAAAGGCATGGAAAGAGAAAGTTCGCCCGATGAAAAATTCTTATAAGAGTTTCAGATTTGTTCAGGGAATCAAGTCAGTTTAAAATACATTAACGTTATAGGCATCAACTGTAAGATTATTAGTTATAAAAATCAAACAAGTTTTAGTGCCAATAAAATAAAGATTGAAATGAAATGTATTAGTTAAGAAATAATACAAGAGATCTCAATTTGTATTGCAAGCTATGAAGCACGAACACGAACTAGTCATATAGGAGCAACACGGCATAGATATGGCGACATGGCAATTTTTGAAAAATAAAAATACAAGTACAGTAAGACAAGCAATAAATTTTTTTTTTTATATATATAATTAGTAACGTAAAAACACTCTATGTAAATGTAAATTTCATTAATATATAATAAAATTCTTAACCTAACTTCTTCTCCAATTTCTAATTGCTTTTTTCTTTTAAGGAAATCATAAGTTAACATACAAAAGTTTTTTTTAATATGACTTTAATTGTTACAAATTAAAAGAAATTAATATCCAATTTCAGATCAATCCATGTTAAAAAAAAAAAAAAAAAAGTATTCTGAATATGACACCATCTTCTTCTCTAAGACTCCATCACACTTTTTCTTTAAATTAGAAAAAGCTGCAATTTTTTTCTTCTCCATATAGGGTTGATAGTTTATTACTGTACGATAGAATTTTCATACTTGTAAATTTGTGGAAAAGTAAGGGTTAAAGAGATGTATCTTTATGCGTCTATTATAATTCTTTTTTATTTTTTTAGCACTATGTGATGCATATAACCTAATTTTATGATTTTTTAGAAATTTGAGAATTGATTTCTTTGACTATGCTTATCTAACAAATTAGTGCATCTTAGTTCTTTATATACGTAATGAACAGAATTGAAAAGATCTTTTATTTTTTATCCCATGTCTTAAAGTAAATTGCTAAGGCGTTTTGGTCTTCTCAGAGGTGTGTCCATGTCGGATTCAAGTACAACACCTGTACGTGGTGATTTAAGGAGTGTTCGTAATTCACAAATTGCAAGTAATCAAGAAGTTGAATGTGAATTGTTACATTAATTTATATATTAATTATTATTTGATATAATTTCTAAATTTCACACCATATAAATTAGATTTTATATTATTTTTTATGAATTATTTCACTAGTCTTTTTTATTATTTATATGTATAATTCAAGTTAAGGATGTTGTTATGTCATAAGAAAAAAAAAAAAAAAAATTGGTTAAGAATTTAATTTCACATAATTCATTATATCTTTCGGTGTAAGTAATAGACGTCAAAGAAAATTTGTCATTGTATTCCATTCATTTAGCTTTAGGCATCTTCGTCATGCATTTTGTGCTCAAAGCAATGGGCCGACCACGCACCTTTCGTGTCGCAGGATTCATGTAAAAGGAACTGCTCATTCCTCTCCTATCGAGTACTCTCTCTCTCTCTCTTCATTCTAGAGAATTATTTTCAATAATAATAATAAACAATCTAGAAATAAAAAATAAATAAAAAGTCATAATTACCCCTTGACCAAAGTGGTAAGCATCTGTTCATAATGCTATTTAAGGAAGAAGAACTTTTCGACTATAAAGTAACGTAAGAGGAAACTCTATTAGTTATTAGGTTTGCTATGTATCTCAATCAGATTTGATTGTCAACCGGAATTCAAAGAGTTTTTAGATTTTATTTTATTTTATTTTTTTTCCAGCTGGGATGGATGCTTTGGGCAACCCTTCTTTATTCCATTGGAACTCACACAACATCAAAGGGGGATGGAGGGACGGTCGCATACGCAATTTAAGGTCTTGGGATGAGAAAGACTAAATTGGTTATTGAAAAAATAAAATAAAATAGTTGTATTTCAATTATTTGGTATTTTTACAAATGTGGTAAGGTAACGAAGTGCTATCTTACCTCTTCTAGGAATAATAGGCTTTAGCCTTTGGATTAAATTTTAAAGTCTTCTGTGAAGTGAATGTTTACTTGATAGGATTTTAATATCATTTTTTTATGATAAGTAATTACAAATATTTACATTTTTATTTTGTTGTTTGGGTTAACAAAAATATGTGCAATGTTTTTAATGTCTATATACTCTTCAAATAAAGAAGACAAATGGAAGACGAAGTAAAAAAATGGAAACCTCCACGTTTCATCGGGTACCAATTTAAACTTGAACGCTACAACTTTGTAATTAATAAGACTCCGCAATTTCTTTCTATTTGCTTATAATCATCTAATTCATTTCACGTATTTTCAACGACAAGTTGATCATAAATTCAGATGATACAATTAATTAACAAGTGTACGCTAAGGCGCCATATTGATGAATCCATGCAAAGTGGATGGAAGAAAATTGTCCCATGTGTGCTGGGAATGGACATTGAGTTACTCTAAAGTATGACAGTGAGACGATTTCTCAACCATACTCTAGAAAGGAATAGTAATTGACAGACTGTAAATCTACTCCGCTGTCGGTATTTTATTTGTTCTCTGTAAATTCTAATTGAGCGACTTTCCTAACTTTTCACTTACTCCTTTTTCTGCACTATAAATAATTTACCCCTCTCGATTGATTGGCTATCTTTGCACTAGCGATCTCAACAAAACTCCCAAAGCAAACCAGTTGTAGCAGAGCAGAAACTGTTAAGTCTTAAATTCTCGAGTCTATTGACAGCCTTGTGTTGAGAAAATGATGAAGCCTGTTTTAGTCCTATTCCTCCTCCTTTCTCTTATCCTCACTTGTTCTTTGTTTGAGGTCTCAATGGCTGAATCAGGTAATTAATTAATTAGCAACTACCTGTAGTTTCACAAGTACGTTTCGTTTAGCATCGATCATCTCTTCTTAATTATGTAGGCAGTTTGATCCGATATTCTATATATCTTTATTGACTGTTGCTTGAATACTCCAGGGTTTTGTGACTCTAAGTGTGCGGTGAGGTGCTCCAAAGCCGGAAGGGAAGACCGTTGCTTAAAGTACTGTGGAATCTGCTGTGAGAAGTGTCATTGTGTCCCATCTGGGACTTATGGACACAAGGATGAGTGCCCTTGTTACAGGGACATGAAGAATTCAAAGGGAAAACCAAAGTGTCCTTAGATACACATAACTCATACAGAATACATATGTATGTCTTGAAATGTCGGAATTAATACCCAAAGGAATAAGGGATCGATCAGGTCCTTCTATTGGTTTGAGACTCTGAATGTTGCATCGTTTCTATAAATTAATTGATGGAGCTTGTCTTATAAATTAAATCTGTCTCTTCTATTAAGGTTCTCATATCCATGATATCTACTAAATAAATGAATGTTTTATCGAATGATCTCTTCTTCTTTCTCAATTGTATATTCTCTGGCATCACTTTAATATACTATGTAGACTTGACATATAAATTTCCTCAACAAAATGTATGAAACGTATTCCTTTCAGGGATGCTTTTACCCAGTTTTCCAAGCAGACTATCATAATAATGCTGGCTGTGCATGAGCAACACGAGAATAGAAGAGTACAGAACGTTATATTTGGTAGAGAAGGCATAATATTAATGCATAGGAGGAGAGTGAGAGAGAGAAAGGGGTTGAACGCTGAAGTTAAGAACTAGTAATAACGCGGCCTTCAGCAAGCTGGTTACTGCTCGGTTGATTGATTATTTTATTTTTTAGCATGTCAGTGCAGTTTACGATGTAACAGACGCTTTTGCTTGTTTTGTGGCTCCTACATGCGCTTCATCTTATCCAATGGAAACGAGTGTGAAATTACCATGACCCATAATTTTCCGACAAGGAGAGATGCAAGTTTTGGATTGTCAAATATTTGCCGACGGAAGGCATAATGTTTTATTTTTTTTGAATAAATTAAAATTTCTTTCAAAATTAGGCAGAGAGAAATTTTATCTATTGACTTTCTGTTTGTCAAATCAACTAAATTATTTCGACACTTCATCTCTATTAAAGCGAGTTATTTTTCTACATATATCATACTACTCTTAATATGATTATGATTTTATTGGAAGGTGCACTAAAATCTATTGATGAGAACGATTATACCTCTTTTCTTTTTCTAATGTTTTAATAAATTTTTTTAACTTTTTGTTTTTATTTTAATGCCAAACGAACAAAGAATTTTATACTTTCTGATAACATAGTTAAATTTTTTCACAATCGGACGCGATGCATTTGTATTGTCTTCCAAGAGGAAAACAAAATCATATCTGTTGTCAAACACAATGGCCGCCCAGTGTACGACAATTACAACTACAAGAACATGAGATTCAACCAAATAAAATAGTCATTTTTGCTACTACCAAATAAATATCCCCTTTTAGTGTTACCCTTTTGTTAAATGATGGGAGTGGGACTGCCAAGATACATGCGGGGAAGAGATGATGTACCTTCAAAACATCGCAGTTTTTCATGTCTTTCGCAATCTACAAAACGCGATGCTTTATTTTTTTGGCTTGATTTGAGCTGCATAATAAAGACTGTTGTCAAATTTGATTCCTCTTCTTCGAAAGAAAACCTCTTTCTACTATCAAGATCAGCCTTGCATTAGAGCATTAGTAGTAGTATCTGTATTAGGTTTATTTGAAGTTTCCACAAATCCTACCATCTAAAGCAATCTTAAGTTGCAATTGAAAAATGAGACAACGATGATCTGCCTTTAATCAGTAATTCGTCTATTGCCATACATAAAGTGTGCCACCGTACATGACTCGAAAACTATGTGAATTTTATCACCCTTTCTATATTTTTCTCTTTGATTGTTTCCTTTCCATTGTACAATATAAGAGGCGTTGCAGATTTGCTAATCAATCCCTTCAAAAGGCGATCTTTGATAACCCAACATGGTTATCTTTATGGCCATGGAAGATCAGAAGCAGAGAATTTCCTCGCTCCAACAAAAATTATAAGAAACAAGAAAAATGATAATCAAGCCAGGAATAAACTTTCAGGATTGAAGAAGTGGCTGAAGCTCCTGCTCAGGAACAGTGGCACCAACGGGCTGGTATGACTGCAATGCATCTTGTCTCCTCCTCCAAAGTGACCATAGCCCAATAATTGAGAAAACAAGAAGAAGGATGATAACTATTCCAGCTACTAGTGCAACAATGTTTTGACGCCACCATGTCCTGAAATGCTCCAGAAGAACCAAAGTTCGAAAAAGAAAACAAGCAACATTAAAGATTACAGAGACCTTTCAAGGCTAAAGTTGTTCAAGAGGAGGATAAAAAAAAATAAACATCTCAGGAATTGCACAAGCAATGCCAGTATAGCGGAACAAGAGAAGAAAAATTTAATCCAAGAAAAATGCCCTGCTCACTTTTCGTTTTCATTTATCTTCATCTAGCATTTAACATGATCTACGGATACTCATTTGTTTTCAAATTTTATATTCATCATTAGCAAAAAGTCAAAAAAATAAAAAGAATTTAACCAATCCTGACACTTTGCTTTAATATACAAATTCTGACAATCCATGAATATTGATAAAAAACATACGTGCAGCACGACCTTTGTGGTGCCACTTCACCACCAGTGGTGAAGCATCACGATCTCTTTTTTTGTTGCAAGTCACATATAAGATATTTATAATTTAACCTATAAAATATACTTCTTTTATACTTTGAACCACCCCGAAAACTTCTAATTTTCACTCCACCCCTTCATCACCAACACAAAACTCTGCACTTTGGCATGACCTCCAGCACAATATTCCATCTTTCCAAAGGCTGAGCAATAGTGCTGCACAGCTAAACTGTCACTCATGCCTGATCACTTTTCTTACCAAGGCCGTCCCTCCACCATAACCATTGCAATCTCAGCAAATCATACTAATAATGGTCAACCGTGATCTAGAACTTAACATTCCAACCATTTCTGACATAACATCAAAACTAGACACATGGACATCACCTGCACACCGACTACTAGCAGTTAACTAGAAAAGCTTCCTTCACTATTAGTATGTGCTCCAAACCTATTTTAACTGAAAAAAAAAATCCCTAAATATCCACAGATAAGCATGGAAAATAAAATTGTAGCAAGGAAAAGGATAACATACCATCCCTCTGCAACTAAAAACAGCAACAGGAAAAGAAAGAACGTGGACGTTTCTGAATGTATGTGGATTTCAATTCAGCCACGCATCCTAAGTACTATTCCCAAGTGGTAATTTGAGATAGCCAGAAATAAATCCACTTAGGCAATTGTTTGAGCAAGATTTGAGACACCATAGGTTAGTATTAGCACAAGGACTTGCTTATCCCATTTGAATTTAGCAACCATAATTTCTTAGCAATCCTAGCACTTCAAAAAGATGATTGATCGGTTAATCTTACTGATGAAGAAATGCCAAAAACAGCATTCAATTAGGCAACAGTAATAGTTGTTTTTTCTTTAGATTAGTTTAAGAGAAAGACATACTGTTTAATTTGAGGCTCAACATTCCATTTGACCAATTGATAACCCCCAAATCTCTCAGGAAACTGCATATGATGTTCCCTTAACCGCATAATTATATTCTGCACACAAAAAATATGAAAAAAGCACTCAGTCAATATGGTGAATGTCAAAGTTAATAAATGGGGAAGGAACAAGTCACATACATAAATATTTGCTATTACAATTAAAGTATTACCAATGCTGTGGTATTAGAAATGTAATCTGCAGATTCATCAGGAAAGATGCCCCAGATAAAAAGATAATCATTTCCTTTGGAAGACAAGTTCAGCAAATGAACCTGAAATCCAAACATCAGTGTAAACAGAAGACGCGTAAGTTGATTTAGCCGTTAGTGAAACTTGGCAACAACAATGTGCAGTCAGATTTAAAAGCTGGTTAAAGATCTATTTATTATGTAAGAATAAGTTTCCCTTTTTTTCAATTTGTTAATTCTTGGAAAAATTCAGTATATGAATATGTGATACTTTTGGTCAAAAAATGCTATGATCGATAGCCAAAACCTTAGATGAGATGTCATAAATCAAGATAGCAAGCATATGTTAGAATTCTAAGGATCAATACAATCGTTTGCCATTTATAGTTTAGAGTCAGGTAAAACAGAAACAATACCCTAAAACATTACTGAATAAGCTTCAAAACCAACATTTAATTAGTAGCCTCCACGCAGAGTGTTACAATACAACTTTGCTCTAAGGTAAGCTAAGGCAAAGTATTTCCGTACTTGTGTATCATCAACTGCTAATTCATGGGCAATGAACTCTGCAAGTTCTGTGAAGTTGGGCTTCATGTTCGAGTTGTTCAGGCTAATTGACATATCAAATGTAATAAATCCAATTCGAAATGCTCCTAAATTATCACATCAAAGGAGGCAATATTATAGGAGAGAACCTATAGTGAAGCAAAAATTTCAAGCCAATATGATATATGATACTAGAATTCAGAAGTGATGTTGACCGTAGTTATAATTATCAAATCTGTGGAAAATGATATGAAATCAAACGTTTCAACTTTCAAGAAGTATAATTCCAGAAATGAAAGAATTATACAAACAGAAAATTCAAATGAAAACACTTATTTTTCATGACAAACATTAGGAAAGAAAAACAAAATTAATATTCATTTTTAGTGAAAGCATCATCAGCAACAGTAGTAGAAGAAATTGATACCAAAAGTTCAGTGGATATTGGATCACATTTGCTTAAATTGCAATCACAAGATGCCACAATTCATTGCATTGCAATGAGGTTTTGGGTAAAAGTATAAAATATTATATCTAGTAAGTAATAATACCTCAAGCAACACGGCTAAAGAATTAATACATAACACAAACCTGAATACGAGGACCATCACAAAGGCCACTGCATATGCTCAAAAAGGGATTCTACCTGAAATAACATTTGGAGGTGATACATCTGGGGCTAGCGTAGGAGGCATTCCTACACTTGCATCATTGCTGGGTGAAACCAAACTCAGTGGGACAGGAACACTGGGAAACTGCAGTCTTCTCCACAGTACAGAACAATTAGTTTTCCAAAAGCCGATCTTATCATTCTCCCAATCATATGTCACCAGCATATTACAGACAACAATTCCTGTCTAACAAAAACCATAGTTATGAGAAATCTCGTGTTTCACACACGCATATAAGAGAAATTTTTTTTTTTTTCTTTTTTCCTTCTTTTGGGAAGTTAGGTATAAGTGTTGGTGGATCTCCTTAATATATTAAAGTCTCAACTGTGAGTGTGTGTGTGTGTGTGTGTGTGTGTTTGGGATGGGGGGAGTGCGGGTTTTCCACAATGAATGTACCTCCTAAAAGAGTAGTTGGATCAGCATTTTGGAAAATTCCCAGGCAATAAGCACCACTAACCTTTGTATGCTACAAAACATGCCATGAAGAGAAATAGACAGTCACAGAAGGATAGATAGAAGATGAAGCAAAAACATTCTCAAGCAACTATAAATAAATTTCAGAATCATTGGAGGTTAGTTTGTCATCAAGAGGGGCAAGAATGATAAATTACCTGAAACAATAGTTTTCTGGAGACAAAGACAATTTGTGTCCACTGCCAAATACCATATCAACCTGAGGAAAAGTTTTTGATAGCTGGGAGACATCCCTAATCACATAACAGTAGAAACACTTAGATACAATGATTCAACAAGGAGATGCAGAAAAGCAAGATCTTTGTTGAATGTAGTCAGCACCTCCCAGCACCCGAAAAACAAATATCATCATAATTTGGGTCAGGACCATGGATTCGTTTCAGAAAATGAATTTCCTGCATGAGCTGCATTTACAGACACAACGATAACCATGAATTTACAGTTCATAACAATAGGACATGTATAGTAAAATCACATCTGTGGTCTATATTTCAACCATATTCAAGACCTACCACAGCAGCTTACTGTATGCAAGTGTACAGAAGTCAATTTCATATTTCACTCATATTTATACAATAAGCATTTGACTTTAATCCAACCCAAAGAAAAATGTGAAAAACAAAATTTTCCAAATCCAAGCTAAGAAGATAAAACCTCTAATATCTGGGAATAAAATGGAACAAGAGGATCTTCCTCTCAATTACACAACAGGACATCAACAATATTAACATAGCATACAAAGAATATTTGAACATGAACTAGTGTCAAAAGCAAACAAGTGGAATACAAGGATAATTAAGTGTACACATTATCACTATTATGAATGCAGTAATTGCACAAACCACTTCATGAAACAATCTTTTAATGTAACATTAACAAAATTTGCAATCTATACGCATTTTACTGTTTCTGGCAATGAAATACTTAAAAGCAAATGATTCCAACCATCTTCTCCAATCACTAGTATGTATTTATTGTTTTTTCTTTTTTTTTGACTAAAATTAGAATTACTTTCAAATCTTAATGGACCCAAATATCTAAATTTAAATGATCTGTTTATTTTTTTGTTTCAATAGACCTAAATGTCTAAATTTTCCTTTTGTCCAATAAAAATATATGAAAATCAATTTGCTTTTTTTTTTTTTTTTTTAAATATTTGCACCCTTATAAATTTTAAGTGTTAAACAAATAATAGTCTTAAAAACATATAAATAAAGTAATTTACTCATACACAAAAGCAAC
>JAWDEX010180331.1:0-14206 GCA_035221805.1 Trichilia hirta | reverse complement strand
TTGACAGAATGATTTAAAAATTAAGCCTCATATCATTATCACAAATTTGGCACCTCGATCTTGAATAAAATTTACAGAGAAAAAAATTGGGTCATGACAATTATCTTAACTATTTTCTAAGGATATAATATCGATTAGGCATCAATATCGCATAATAGACGAATTGAATATCTTCGATAAATATTATAAAATAATATTAATATGAATGATAATAATAATTATATCATTAGGATATAAATATGGATTAACAGTTAGTGAATCCAGTAGATACTGAGGCCACGCTCTCATGTCATAAGCCTAGTGACTTGGAATAATGAGTCCAGCCTGAGGCTTGGTTCTTAGTTTGTCAGCTTATCACACTCTCTTACACTAACAAATGCTCATGTCACCTCATAAAGAATCTAACTCCCATGATACTGAAAACTATGCCCTATCCTACTTGATCGAACAAAAAACTCCTTAAATCATAACTTTATTAAATGAAAATGGAAAAGGGGAAGTTCAAGATTACTTACTTGTTATAAAAGTAGATCGAAGGGATCAGAGAACTTCAAAAATTCAAGGAGCCTGAGCGATATTGGTATGTAATTAAGTAAAGTTTTTGTAAGCAATATGAGTAGAGATAAGAAAATTCAAAGAAAGGAGGATATTTATAGATGTCATAGGGATATTATGGTGATGCGAACAACCTCAATCATTGAATTTGAACAGACCAGATTGCATCACATCAGCCTCAAATTAACATGTGGTGTCGTTATAAAATTTAAAATAACATATTTAAATGTCCCGTCTTTTAGAATCGACAAAACTTCAAATGACACCTATAGAATAAATAAACCCTACAATTGTGAGAAATTCAAAATTTGAACGGTCTTAATAGCGAAAAAAAAATCCATCATAAGTACCAATGCTGAGTTGAGAAAAGTTATAAATTTCTACTGAAACTTTGCTCTGGTAAAAATTTAAGAAACTTGCATTGGGGGTAAATACCAAGATCGCTATTTTGGCCAATCCTTAACCTTGCTACCACTCTCTAATGTTTGGGGCACAGAGTCAACTTTAGCAATTAGGAAACGAATCCCTGTGGTAACCTATCATTCTGACACCAGCAAAGGTTGCCCTTACTCTCTACCAAAGCAATTATTGAACTTAAAAAAATGGCCTTAGTCCCATGTAGACTTCAACCTAAAATTAATAAAGATGAAAAAAGGCCATGTGTTAACTCTGAGATTACTACAAGTTATTGTATTGCATTTAAGATTATGTGCCATATAACTCATGGCCTAGGTAATTATTACACTAACCTAGGCTTATAAGCAATAATTATGTAATGACATATTATATGGCACCAGCATGCAATTATTTTAATAGTAGCTCCTCGTTCTTCGATAATCACATATACAAAGGTTTGAGAGGACTTCTTTCAATTGCTATAAATACTAGCACTTTTCCACTTTAAAAGGGGTC
Source organism: Trichilia hirta (assembly GCA_035221805.1). Lineage (NCBI taxonomy): Eukaryota > Viridiplantae > Streptophyta > Magnoliopsida > Sapindales > Meliaceae > Trichilia > Trichilia hirta. The sequence continues at coordinate 12,739 of JAWDEX010180331.1, read as the reverse complement.
AGACACAACAACGAATTATATAATCACTTCGCGATAATATTTTTGAAACTTCTTCCTTTGTAGCTAAAATTTCCTTTCTTTTTTCCCTTAAAATCTCAAGTTTGATTTAAGTATCAGAGTTTATATATTAAAAAGTTTGCATTACTCTTAATTTTCTTTTTGTTCTTTTAGCCAACTGAAAAGTAGTTACTATAATAGTTTTACCAACCCAATGCAATTATCAAGAACAAAAAAAGATGAAATCTATATGATATTTAAAATTTTCCTTCTAAAAAATATTAGACATCAACATTTTCTAAAATGTCTTTCTTTTCAAAAAACCAATTGAAAAAGGAAGTACCATTGTATTGTTATTGCCATATTTTCGTGCTCAATTTCATTTACAATGTTTCCTATTTATGAAGTAAAGAGACAATTAGGTAATTGTCTCTTTCGTATATAGAACAGTTATACAAACTTATGCAAAAGACATACAAAAGTTAATACAAATACATATAAGAGACGTACAAATTTGTATATATAGAAACCATACAAATGTATACAGAAAAATTTGTATATATAGAATATATACAAATTTAATTTTATCCTATTTTGAATGGATTTATTTGTGTTAGATTTGGTGGAGATTCACCTATACTTATCAAAACACACAACGAGATATTCCTTGACATTAGTCTCCCACCATTTCTTAAAACTGTCATGCGTGCACGCGTGCACAGACACACATGTAACTTCTTTATGTTTTTTATGCATATTTATATAACTTCTATATATACAAAACTAACAATAATATAATTATCTTTTTCACTTCCTATAACCAGCAAACATTGTAAATGAAATGGGTATAAAAAAATAGCAACAACATGAATAATATTATAAACATCTCTCAGAATATATGATTACACTCGAGACCCATTGTTTCAAGAAGACCTGAAAAATCTTATATATGAATCCTTTAAAAATTTTGGATAGTCCCAGCTGCCCCTTTCCTTCTTTTGAAATCACATCTAATCTAACCCACAATCCTCCTCTACTCTTAAAATGAGCCCACAAATTTTGGATTTCCTTGGAACGACTTCATTTGTCAGTAATTGGTATAAACAAGTATTTTCTCTTTTATTTTCAAGTCAATTAGCATGTGCTAAAGGTTAACATGTTCAAATAAAAATAGTAGATATAATAATGTGACAGATTTCTCTTGCCATTTGAGGAATCTAGCTAGCTCTTTTTATCTTGTGTTCTTCCTTATCTCTCATCTTTTTCTTCTCTCTTTGATTAAAGCAAACTAAACATTAAATCCAAGCTATCCAACATTTTGTTGTGGACATCTTAGTTATATTGGCTTTCCTTATGACAAATCCTCAACATGGCTTGTTTACTATTGAGAACTACAATGAACCAGTTTAGAAAATTCAACTGGTGAGCCATAGTCCATGGTATAATATTGTAAACATCCTTAAGGTGAAATTATTACACTTGAAGATGAAGTGTTTTAAAATCACTTAGACAACTGTAGCTATGAAATCTTCAAGAATTTTACACTTTCCATATCATCTTCCCTCTATTTTAAAATCACATCAAATCTTACCCTCTTTAAATGTAAAAAAGCTTGATAATAAGCCCAAAAATTTTAGCCTTTCCTATAATGACTTCTTTATTTATTACAATTTCCCAAATGATAATTTGCCAAGTCTTTCACAACCTCAATGTTCTCCTATTTAGCTTACAATGAACAAGGCTCAAAACGTTACTTTCATTTGTTAATTGATATTTTCTCTCTTAAACTGTATCATCTCCTGCTAATAAAAAAGGAATGTATCCCTTTTCATCTGCATTCTTCTAAAGAAATGATTACGGTTGTTTCTAGCCATTTTTATTGCTATCTCTATGAAAAATTTTCTTGAAATTGGCGGAGACTTTTGTGCATTCCCTATAGACGGCACTAACTGTTGATACTTAAACCTTTTTAGAGATAAAAACCTAGTACATTATATGAATTTTGCTCATTCGTAACTTAGTAGAGCCTAAACAGGTTCACCCTAGGTCGAAGTTTTGATAGTACACTTGTCGTACCTGAAATTCAAAAGAAAGAGAGTTAAGAGTGAAATCAACTTTTTAGCGTATAAACTCTAATGTTTAAGTCAAGCACAAAATTAAAAAAGAAAAATTAAAGCAATAAGGGATAAACAGTAAGGGATTGAGTGTTTTAAAGATTATACCAATGCAAATTGTCGAGTCAAAAATTTTCTGGGAGTGGAGTATTGTAGTTTGAAGACTTCCAAGATCCAAGTTTTAAAAGTTAAAAGTTTAAAAAGAAGTCTCTCTTTTAAGTTGCAAATGTCATTTTTATAGTGATTTTAGTACATGCGATTATCGAAGAATAGGAGTCTGATTTGATGATAAGCAACATGTTTCGATGGCTAACATGTCATTTCATAATCATTGCCTACCAATGTAGAGTGACGTATTAAATATTTGCCATATAGTTAGTGTAGTGTACTAAACTTTTAATATGATGAAATATTCTGTTAGACTTTAGAAGATGTATATTACTCATCCCTTCGAGTCTCTTATTTTTGATAGTTGAGAGTTAGGGTTGGCTCTGAATGTCTGGGCATTATTGGATCAAAATAAGAATTTGTAATTTTAGATTGCCTAAATTTAGTCTGTGAGTAAACTTTACCCTCCTTGATCGAGTTGAAAAAGGACATTAAGAAAATTCCTCAATAATATTTCTTTTGAATTATAAGTTTGTCTATCTACCTGTGCATTTACAGGTAGGTAGAGCAAAAATTAAGTCCTTAGGTTTTTGAGATAATAAATGCTCTATTAAGATTATGTCAGCAAACCTTAGATTTATTTATACGTACATTTTCTTTCTATCCCATCTTCCACATCTTTAGAAAAGAATATTCTGAAAGGGATAACATTCGATGTTTCGACCATTTCTTGAAGGTAAGAATTGACTATCACTCCCACTTGTACATCCTTTTCCATTTGACCTGTTGTGTTAGATATTTTTCATTTAAGACAACTTTCCATTTCATTTTCCATGCCATCTTCTATTTTTCCCAACACTACTATCCAGAAACTTCTTTAAAGTTAGTGGACCATTTTGTAAAGATTCATCTGTTCTCATATGAACGACGTACACTATCAAAAGACGGTCACAATGTCCTTCATCTTTCTCCTTTGGGAGAGCTACAGAGTCATATATCTAAGAGTGTCAAATAAGGCCGTCGAAGACAACTCAAAGCCATTTAAAGTTTGATTTCGAGTCGCAAGTTCTGAAGAGTTGAACGAGTCCAAGTCCTTCTAGTACTGCAATTGGATGGGGAAAGAAGGGTTAAGTCCTTTGTTGATGCCCAAATTTTTCAGGGACAGAAGATTCAGCACATCACACAGATTTACTGTTATAATCGACGTAGAATCTCCTTGGGGACTACCTGAAATCACAGAAAAATGAGATAGGAGTGAAGCCGGATCCTCGGTGAGTAAACTCCGACACTCAAGTTAGGAAATGGTGCATGATCAAATGAAAAGAGGGAAAATATGAGTGTTTGAGTGTTTTATCGATCTGGGAGGCTGGACTCGAAAAATGTTCGTGAGTGCAATCTCTCTCTCTCAACTATTAAAAGATGATCTCCCCTTGGAATTTCCTTCTTCAGAAAAAAGGAAAAAGTCCTCTTTCATGTATTGCTTTTACCCTTTATAGGGCTTCTGCACGTGTGAGCATTGGAGAACGGGAGTTTGATTAGACAGGAGTAGGTATGGTGGTTGGATCAATCTTTTCACCACTTCTTCGTGTTAGGTTTAGAGTAACAATTTGTGCCTGCTATTTGCAGGGCATGGCACATCCTAACATTGTGGGATACTTAAACAGTTTCTTGAACAGTATATTTGTTGGTCCCATTCAACACTTTCGTTTTTGAAATGGAGGAATTGGGTCGCCTCGATAACCAAGGCGGGTATTGAGATACCGAAGCGACCAGAACTGAGTCAGGCCTCCTGCTTTATAATAGTTGGGATCGAAAAATTTCAGTTGAACAGGTCTAGGATCGGTAAAAATTGTCAACATCCTTAGTTGACCCAAATAAAAAAGGATTTACGTGAGCTGCACATGACTTTCAATCTTGAATTATTTCAGTTTGATTCTTCCAATCTTTTCAGCCCAATCTCCAAGTTTAACTGACGTATTTTAAAGAATGAGTAACCGAAGATCTTGAGAAGAAACATAAATAGAACGACAAGATTATATATATAAAGAAGTGATGCACGAACATCCTAGTAACCAAATGACGAATTTTGTAATGGCTCATTTCTCTCATCTCCTGTTCTTCTTCATCTCTCATCTTTTCCTTCTTTGCTTGGCTCAAGAATTCAATCCAAGTTGTCCAACTTTTTCTTGCGGAAAACTAAAAAATATCCGCTTCCCCTTCTCCAGGAAGATGAATCCCGAATGTGGATTCTTAGTAGTAGATGACTGCGACCGGCCAATTCAAAAGGTTCAATTGGAGAAGGATGGGCCATGGTTTTATATTGTAAGCATCACTCAGGATAGTACTGTTACACTTTATGATCAAGTGTTACAGGGTCACCTGAACAACCGTAGCTGTGAATCCTTCAGAAATTTTGCCCTTCCTAGAAGTACTCCTTTAATCTATTTTGAATTCATGTCGAATTTAACCCCCCTGATCAAATGCCCCCGAGCCCTCAACAATATTTCCACAGATTTCAATTTGCCCTGCAATGATTCCACAATCTATTACAATCATCTTGGTAATTATTCACCAAGTCTTCCACCACCCGAATGTTCACTTATTCAGCTCCCAGTGAATAAGACTCGAAATGCTTCCGACTTGTTTCATCTGTTAACCGGTGTCTTCTACCTTAGACCCCTTCCTAACTGGCAGGCAAGAAGAGACTGTCTGGGCTGTGTTGAGGGGAGGTCGATGTCTAATTGATAGCAAGGGATATTTGCAGGGTTCAAAGAAAATAGAAGGTAACACAATTCTGTCATTTTGCTCATTGAATCTTGTTAGGAATTTGGATGATGCCAATTTAGTCACATCACTATAGTTTCTCAATTTCTATACTAACACCTTCTTATTAATTTTCACACTACTTCGCAATTTTTTGAAGTTAGCTCATATTCTTTCTTAGTCAGTTTTATCAGTTGCTTGTGCTTAATTACTAGGACTCTTACATGGATGCCTGACCTTCCTGCTTTCCATTTCTTCATTTATATAATCAATGTTGCAGCAAAGACTATAGAACTATACCAGTTTGAGATGGGCAGTTTTATCTGTTTGTAAAATCTCGGTTAGTATTATGGATGATGCCAAATTTGGTAACTGTAGCTTTTGCCGTCTAATTTACCTCCACCTTATTCCTATTGACGATATTTTCTGACTTTTCACAGCAACATTTTCCAGAACTTGTGCAAATTTTGTGAACTATGTGGTAAAGTTTCTGTTTTGCAATCAAAAAGATTCATATTCATTAGATGACCCAGACTACATTTTGTATAATAACGCTTCACTTATTGTTACACTCTATGAACTACCAAAAATATCCCTTATGTATTTAATATTTTTTATCATTCTTTCTTTAGTACCTATTTATATTTCTTTGTATTTATAATAATAACAATAATATACATATTATCTAGCTAGAAATTCTTCTCTCATCACTTTTTTATTATTTAATTTTGAATATTTTATCATTGCAATTATGTTTAGGTTTAAATTATATTTATTTTCTTCTTTAAAATTTTAAATTATTTTTATTGAAACTTATTTAATATATGCATGAATAAATTTTTTGTATTGAAGCGTATGCCAAAAAGCTTTATAAGCATTTATTTTATCTACAAATGAAAAATTAAAAATTATCCCATATATTTACTTGTCCCATAAATATAAAGTGATTATCTTAATTTTTTTTTTTACATTTTGCTTCTCATTTTATTTATGAGGTTTTTTAATGTTTTTAATTTTTTATTTTTTTGTATGGGTTAAAGTATTTTTTAGTGTAACAAATAATTTTTTTAAGATAGTTTTTTGTTTGACATAAAATCAAGGATAAAAATATAATTATAAAAAATTGAGTAAATCGGGTGCAACGGAAAAAAAGAAGTGGGGAGTGCTATAAATATGACTTTTACCATTTTGCTTAATTAATAACTTTTCTTAAAAGTTTTTATAAAAGTTTTGTTAGAAGATTTTATAAAGTTTTTTTTGAAAGCTATTTTGCTGGAGAAGTAAAAAGTTTTGTAAAACTTCTTTTGAAAGTCAATTTGACGGAGAAATTTTATAAATCTATAAATAGATAATTTATGTATTTATTTTAAAAAGTTGGAGAAAATAAAAAAAAAAAAGACAGAGAATTTTATTTCTAATTTTAACTTTATTTTTTATTTTGATTAATTTAATTATATTTTCAACTCTCTCTTTTAATTATATCACGAGCTAATATTCACGTAAGAAAAATCTTTTAAATTTGTTAAAATTCTTGCCAAATATCTTTTCAAAGCCCAATAAAATATTTTGCAGCCCCGTTAACATAAGCTTTTAATTTAAATAAGTAAATATAAATAGTGTAATCCTAAAAAATTATTATACTTTTAAACAATAATTTAAAATTATATAAAAATTTATTTTTTACATGTTTTTTTCTATTTGATTATTTGTTTTTTTACTCTGTATACAGTATATTTTAGACTTTTCTATTAGTAAACTTTTTTAATAAAACATAAAATTACTTATTCTTATTTTTAAATTTTATTCATGTTATTTTTAATTTGGTAAAAATATAAAATCACTTGAATTTAATATGAATTTTAGTTATTATCTGTTTATTTTTTAAATTAAACTTTATTAATTATGAAATTATTTCTATGTTTCTATTTTTTATTATTTTTATTTTCCATAATTTTATTAAACATGTTTTATAAAATATAAATTCAAATTTATTTCATAATATAAACGATTTTTTTCAAATCTTAATTTAGTTTTGTTTGTTTGGATTAGTTTAAAATATTTAATATATTTGCTCTATAATTTCAAACTTTCTTTTGATAGTAATTCAATACATACATGCATATATTTTAAAATAAATAAAAATATATGTAAATTAATTAATTAATTAATTAATTTTTTATAAAAATTATCTCAATGTATTATTATTATTATTATAAAAAGCTGCCCATAAGCTCTCGAGTCTTCTCATGTTTCTGTTGTTTGTTTAGGCGCGCCAAAGAAGACACAGAGAGGACTGAGACATCCTTTTAAAGGTTTTTCTCAAGAGACTGTTAGTCAAGTCTTTGTGGTTCTAATTGATGAACCAATCAGTGTGAAGGACTTGGATTAACATGTATTTTCCATATATGATTTACTGGCATGATTATTATATCTCCCAAACATTTACTTGTTTGTGTCTATTTCCTTGCAAGTCAACTTGCCGTGTTTCCAAGGGTTATTACTAAGGATTCCTCAGAAGACCACCATATCCTCGATCCAAGATGTCCTTAAGTAGCAGATAACGGGTTATCCTTGGTATAGTAGCTGTTATTGCTTCTCTTCCCTTTTAGAATATAGTGTTCACATGATCATGCCTACACATCATTTAGTTCTGTTTGTTTATTTCTTCGATTCAACTTGCGTGTTTTACATGATAGTCAGTTGGAATTGTTGAGAAGATAAAAATGAGTGATACAAAGACTTCTTAAGAATAAGATTTGATCTTTAGGTACATTTCCCTTTTAGGTTTTTTCATGTAATTTCAAGTCAACTTGCGTGTTTTGAAGGATAATCAACAGACTACTGAGAAGAATCTGTAAGACAAATTGTGAAGGTTTATCCTTGATGTAGCAGCTATTATTGCTTCTGTTCCCGTTTAGGAAATTTTAATATGGTCCTTTCCTATTATCTTCTCTTCTTCTTCATCTTTCATCTGTTTCTTCTTTCCTTGACTGAAGAAGGAAAATTGTGGAATTCAAAATGTCAACTTTTCCCTTGTGGAAAACTAGGCCATATTGGCTTCCCCTTCTCTAATCGAACGCATCCTGAATGTGGGAGAACGATAGTAGATGACTGCGACAAACCAGTTCAGAAGATTCAACTGCGGAAGGATGGACCGTGGTATAATATTACGGACATCGCTCTGGATTTTTCAATTACACTTGAAGACCAAGTGTTTCAAAGTTACTTAGACAACCGTAGATGTGAAGTTTTCAAGAATTTTACACTTCCTAGCTATCCTTTTCTCTTTTTCGAAATTGCATCCAATCTAATCCAGTTTAAATGTCCTCGCATTCTTAACAAAAAACCTGCAAATTTCAGTTGCCTGCAATGAATCCATTTTTTATTACAATCTCTCAAAAAATGATTTATCAAGTGTTCCACCCCTTCAGTGTTCACTTATTCAGCTCCCATTGAGCATGACTAAAAACACAACCGACTTGTTCAAATTGTTAACTGTTTTTTTGACCCTTCAAGTGTATACACAGTTAGATTATTTCCGGTGTAATGCGACGGGGGGCCGATGCCGAAAAGATAGCAAGGGAAAATTTAATTGTTCAAAGACAGGTATCAAATTACAAGAGGTTCTAGGACTGGTTCATGAGTACATAACGGACTCTTCTTTCCGTTTTTATGAGCTTTCTGCTCTGAATTGAATGATCTTCCGCAAACAAAAACAAATTCTTCTCTTTTTACAATCATTTCTTTGTTTGGAGACTTCGATTGGTCCCCTTACCTGGTTTCGAGAAAGCTGGTCATTTGTCGCAGCAAGATCTTTTTAAATTTGGGATGTGCAATTTTACTTCCTGCTATGCAATCCAGTCAAGAATTTCAATTGTCTAAGCTAACATCGGTTTATATGTCAATTCTTTGGCAGGAGACTTTAATTTGAAATTGATGCTAGTACTAGGAGCAGGTATGTATCCTTTTAATCGAGTTTGTTATTGGCGTATGGATAACGAATTAATGGCAAGGGTTGCTTTGACGAGTAAAAATAAAATGTTGTATTAATTAAGAAAGCATTTACTTTTTTAACTCAAAACCTAAAAGTAACTATTTTATTCCTACTATCCAACTCTAATACTATATTAAATTAAATTGTCACATAAATTAAAAATTTACATTTAAAAGAAATGGTTGAATAATTGTATTGAAGTAGCTTATATATATATATGTAAAAGACAATTTTGATAAATTTAAATTAAAATAAAATAGGAAATTTAAGATAACAATAATATTTCTTTATTATATCAAATTTTTTAAATTATTTAATTCATCATCACAATAATAGTTCGCATAAATGAAGAAAAATAATTAATTATTAGGTTGCACTACATGCTTTTTACTGTAGTGCAATACCTTAATTGAAGAGGCAAATGGTCACAAAATAAAAAACAAAAGTAGCTTATTTTTGAAAAGGTAAATAAATTAGATAAAAATATATTAAATAAAAACTTTTATACTTTGTACATAAAAAAAAATAAAGACAAATATCAAAGCGATTTTCTTAATTGACCGATAAGTATCTAAATATTTCTTTTAAATTAAAAGAACATAATTTATCTAAAATAAACAAATTCGGCTAAGTGAAAAACCAAATACGACCAAGATAAGTACAAGGACGATCCAACTAATACAACAAAACAAAGCAAACTAGCTAATACCAATATTACTTTGTGAAGGAAAACATTAAATAATACTGTGTTAGTACTAAGACCAAGCATAATCCTTTTTTTATTTTAATTCTAATTCGTTTCTGAATTTTGGTTGATGTCCTTCATTCCGATACATTTCAATACCAGATAATCACTTCATTTTATTCCCTGTCGTATATGCTTGTTTGCAACCTTCAATGTGGACCTTCCCCTATCACAATTTCTGGAATATTTCAAATCTTTCTACTTATTGTTCGGTTTCTAATCCTACTTTTGGAGTTGACACTTTAGTTTTGATTATTTCTTTCCCTGATTGCAGGCGTATTAGGATCTGTTATTTGCATATTCATAATTCTAGCGTTTTGCCCCAGAAAAAAACTTTCATGGGTTAATTCAATGATCTTCTGGAAGACGACAACTGTGAGTTATCAGAACATTGAGGATTTTCTAAGGAACTATGGATCACTAGCTCCTAAAATATACAGTTATTCAGATATTAAGAAAATTACCAATTCATTAAAACACAAACTAGGCCAAGGAGGCTGTGGGTGTGTTTACAGAGGCAAACTACTTGATGGTCGTAATGCTGCAGTAAAAATCTTAAATGAATCAAAAGGCAATGGGGAAGAATTCATCAATGAGGTTGCTAGCATTAGCAGAACTTCCCATGTCAACATTGTTAGTCTTTTAGGCTTTTGTTTTGAAGGTGGCCAAAGAGCTCTCATCTACGAATTTGTTCCTAATGGATCTCTTTGAGAAATTCATAAATGACAAGGATGAATTGAATATAAATCGTAAGTTGAATTGGGAAACATTGTACCAAATTGCAATAGGCATAGCTCGAGGATTAGAGTACTTACATCGGGGTTGCAGTGCAAGAATTTTGCACTTTGACATCAAGCCTCATAACATCCTCCTAGATGAAGACTTCTGCCCGAAGATCTCTGATTTTGGCCTAGCTAAAATCTGCCCAAGGAAAGAGAGTATTGTGTCAATGACAGGTGCCCGTGGGACTGTTGGGTATATAGCTCCGGAAGTATTCTGCAGGAATTTTGGGGACGTTTCTCACAAATCAGACGTTTATAGCTATGGAATGATGGTGTTTGAGATGACGGGAAGAAAAAATAATGATGTTGGAGTCAGTGGTAGCAGTGATGCCTATTTTCCCCATTGGGTTTACAATCGTCTTGAAACAGACGAAGAACTTGTATTGCAAGGCATTGAAAATGAAGAAGATAAACAATATGCAATGAAGATGATAATCGTAAGCTTGTGGTGCATACAGACTATCCCCTCAACCCGGCCAACAATGAGTAGAGTGGTGGAAATGCTCGAAGGAAGCCTTGAGTCATTGCAAATCCCGCCTAAGCCTTTCTTATCATCTCTATGCACATCACAGGCAGGCTCTTCAACTCTACAAAGTATGTCAATATTGTAATCTCATGATATTTGCTCCTGCTTAAGAATTGTATATGAGATTTCCAGCTATTAGCAAAGTAGCTAATATCTGTAACTATACAAAGTATATGAATATTAAAAGTCACAGCATAATAATTGTGAATTGCCAAAAAAATCTTAAGGTATATCTCAGAGTAACATTGGTCTTTTGGTTCTGTGCACTTCCCTCTGTCAGAAGGGGCTCGAATCTCACCTTTCGTTATGTGTGGGTAATTTCTCTTCTTATTATGTAAGCAGATATAGCTCTTCTAAACCTAATTATCTAACAGTATATATCCAATTTGACAAAGTCATATAGTAGACACTTAACTAAGTAAATAATAGTAATTAAATTATAAACTTAGGCCAACCTCACTATTACTTAATTTTTAAGTAACAAAATCGTGTGTTTAAAATCTGTTCGGATAAATTGATGTTTATTGGTGAGTATTAATCAAATACTCATATGTAATAATTGAGGCTGATCGCAAAGTTTAAAAGAACAAAAATTGATTCTAGTTTAAAATGATTAAATACTTCTTTTTTTCAGTTTTGTTTTCAAACTCAAGTAGAAGCCAGGAATATTAGACGTACCTATCGAATTGTCAGTATTAAACCACTAACTCGATGCCTGTGATCATTATCGGACTAGCAAGACTTCCAATAATGGAGGAAGTAGACCATTTCAAATTGTGAATCATTTATTCGTTATTTCCATTAGTTTAGCAGTGAGCCTTAGTGATTGAAGAAGCATAAGGTAAAGGGCCTTTTCACTTATAGCTTATCGGCACTAACTAATTGTTAAGAAGCTATTGAAACTATTAGCATAACTAAATGAGAATACGCTTTTCTGAGACTTTTAGCTACCATAAAGAGAAAGTTTTGAAGTACTAGTGAGATGGTATCCAAGCCTTTCTTTGCCAATCTTAAATTCGAATCTTTGCTTACCCGTAGGCCTTCTAGGATCACTTTTGGAGTGCAATATTGAGTTTTATTCCCAATTAGTTCTTATTAATTGACACATTGTCCAACACAAGATTGGGTCTCGGGTAATCCTAGAATCAACTAAGCCTTTGAAATCCACCAAAAAATTGATAAAATTTTAGAAGAGATTTGGAAAATTTTGTAATATTCAAACAAAGATATTCAAAATAAAAGTTAAACCTTTTATTTATAGTGCAATCCTAGAGCTTTGATAAATTATAACAGTATCTTTAAAATATATTATTAATATTGTATATCTTAAAACTATTTGTATTATCGATTTTGAATATTTTGTATTAAATTATTATTTATAGTATATATTGTACATATTTAATGAAGAAATTAATTCTTATTCATTTATATAAACTGTTTTCTTTTTCTAATCATATTATTGATTGAGTATGTATATAAATCGACTAGATAATGTGATTATTATTGACGTCGTCCAAAATTTGATGTAAACAAAAAATTAAAAATGGAATCGCCATCTATCCAAATAATGGTGGGATAGATTACTTAAAAAATTTAGATTCTAAGTTCGAGTGGTTGATTAAGTGTAGGGAATGTGTTAGGCACCCTACAACTTTCGTAAAAACGGTTACCAAAAATATTGATCTTGAATTTTAATTTTTCAAAATTTAC